>VWYN01001358.1:12961-35583 GCA_013400075.1 Hippolais icterina
GGCCCCGCTGCCCGGCCCCGCGGCGCGGGCAGAGCTGCGGGTGCGGGTGCGGCTGCCCGGCGGGCAGGTGACGGAGGAGAGCCTGCAGGCCGACAGCGGGGCCGACTGCGTCAGCCTGGAGCTAAGGGCGGCCGACGGCGCCCTCGTCACGCTCACGGCGGATTTCAGACAGGTACGGGGCGAGGGGGAGCATCCCCGGGGGGTTCGGGCAGGGATCGAGCTGGGGAGAGCATCCCGGGGGGTTCATTACGATATGGAGCGAGGAGAGCATCGCCGCGGGGTTCGGGCAGGTTCGGGGCAAAGGAGGGCATCCCCGGGGAGGTCAGAGCGGTGCGGAGCGGGAACGGCATCCCGGGGGGTTCGGGCAGCGACGGAGCAAAGAGAGCATCCCCGGGGGTTTCGGACAAGAACAGAGCTGGGAGCGCATCCCCGGGGGTTTTGGGTATGAACGGAGCTGGGAGCGCATCCCCAGGGGTTTTGGGTATGAACGGAGCTGGGAGCGCATCCCCGGGGGTTTTGGATATGAACGGAGCTGGGAGCGCATCCCCGGGTCCCGCGGTGATTCCCGGCGGGGCAGGAGGAGGGTAAAGGCTGCGGGATGGGAGCGCTGGCCCCCGGCAGCCCGCGGGAGGGTCTGGGCAGGGCTTTCTGTGCTCTCTGTGAGTGCTGTCCGTGGGATGAGCGCTGGGGATGGCGATCCCTCCCGTCCTCCTTCCTGATCCCAGTCCATCCCAATTCGGAAGCCGGACAATCCTGACTGGGAGTCCAGGAGCCAGAACTGTTTCAGAGGCGTGGAGGGGCCCTCGGAATGCACAGGGAAAAGTCCATCCGTCCTCTCGCAGCATCGGGAGCTTTGTTTGATCTCTCCCGCCCAGCTCCAGGACAGTTAACCCGGCTTGCTGTCCCCAGCGGTGTCACACCTGTGCCCGGTGGTGTGACACCGCTGGGGAAGGACCCCAGTGGGGACGGGCTGAGTCCGGCAGCTCTGATGCTGCTGGCTGAGCTGTGAGCAGCGCGGTTTTGCACGATTCCTCACAGGAATTGGCAGGCACCGAGCGGGCTCAGGGCAGGAGAGGCTGGGCTGGGGAGATCTCGGGTTCCTGCCCGGTGTGGGGGTGTCCGTGCCCAGCTGCAGCTCTGGGGTGTCTCCTCCGTGATGCTGTGGGGTACAGTTCATTCCTTAGGTGGGTTCCTGCTGGTTTTGGGGGGCTCGTGTGTGGTGTGGGACGTGTTTGAGTGGCAGCTGGCAGTGTCACCCCCTGCTCCCAGCCCAGAGGTGATGCAGGGCGGTGATGCTGCTGAGCTGAAGCCCCAAATCCCACATCTCCTGGGCATGGGGATGCCAAGCCTGGCTGGATGCAGGGATATTCCCTCTGCCCAGGGAAGAGCAGCCTGCCCGGGCTGGCACGGCTGTGTTATCTCACTCCAACCCCCCATCCCGCCTCTTTGCTCGGGTGGACTTTGCTTTGCAGCAGGAGGAAGCCCAGAGCCATGAGGTATAGAGAGGTGTTGTGTCCCAGCCTGCTGTGAACCTTGGAGCCTTTTTGCCAGGGATTGTTCTGGTGCCTCTTCCCTTCCAGTCTCCGTCTCCCTCAGCTGTCCCTTTTCCTCTCTGAGGTGCCAGCAGGAGCCGTGGTGATTTTGGAAGTGGTGGCGTGGTTCAAATACTCCGGCAGACGTGCAGGGAAGCAGCCCTGTGACTCCTATTAAAGAAAATATTGAATAATTGCACGCCGTGGCACAGCAGGGAAGTTAGGAAGGGCTCTGCGGATTGCAAACTTGCACATTCCCAGGCCAGGGAAATCCAAACTCGCTACAGATCCTCTAGGCAGATCCTTTGGGAACCTGGGAGGTGACCTGTGCTCAGCTGCTGATTTTTTCAGCATTTTTCACTTGCTTCAGCCCTTCCTGAGAGCTCAGAGCTCACCCACAGACCCGTGTGTTTCACCTTCTCTCCCTCCCATCATTATTAGAGCTGAGTTTCTTCTGCACTGGGGTTGTCTGGAGGTGTTTGGAGTCCACAGGTTAAATCCTGAGCTCCTCAGCCCTGCTGGAAGTGATGGTCCCCGGAGGGCTTTGCAAGCAGAAGTGCATTCCTGATCCTCAGTTTTAGGGCAGCTGGGGCCTGACTCTCTCTGCTCCGTGGATTTGCTGGGAAATAGCTGAGAAAAGGCAGGGAAACATCAAGGAGCAGGGAGCTGGCTTTGTGGTGAGGTGAGTAATGTGTGAGCAGGCAGCAGCCTGGCCGGGCTTCCCCCCCTGACCTGCCCCAGCTGCACCCAGACAGTTCCTGTTCTGCCCTGCTGCCCTGGGATTGCACAACCTCTCCCCGCACTGAAGGTCGTGGGGTTCTGCCTGTTCCCAAAAGCAGCTGGGGTTGTTGATGTGCTGCCCTTGAGCGTGATGATGTGGCCAGGATGCTGGGGTTTTTCCACAAAATGATTTTTCCACTCCTCTGGCTTAAACTGCAGGGGGGTTGTCCAAAGTCAGGGGGTTATTTACTATTTTTTTATTTTTTATTTTTTTCCCTGCTGGCAATTTGTGGTTGCCAGACCAGGGGCTGGAGAAGAAAGGAGCTAAATGAGATCATTGTTCATTGCTTTGCTCTGACACTGGTGGGGACTTAAGCGGTGCCTGGGGCTTCCACAGGGCTGGGATTTTCATTCTTCCCTGGGATTTTCTTCCATCCCTGCCTGCCCTCCAGAGCTGGACCTGGAGGAGCTGTGTCCTCACAGCACGCCAGGTCATTTTCTCCTTGGCACAGCACAAACTGGTCAGTGTGAGTTCAAACTGGGACTCGATGTTTTCTGGGCAGAGCAGGGGTGACCCTTTCTTTTCTTGCAGTTTGAAAGCAGGGAATGAAAACGCTTCTTTTTTTTTTTTTTCCTGTGGTCAGGCATAAAACATATTGCAAAAAACCCCCAAAAAATAATGAGGGGGCTCAGCAGCCCTGAATGTCGTGTCTGATTGGAATGGAGCGATGTTGCCAGTTGTTAAACACGGCCTGAGAACAAAGTGGGTGGGTTTATTTCAAGGTCAGCGCAAAGATACAGAGAAGTTTCTCTTCGCTTTTGATTGCTGGAAAAGTTTGGGGCTGGAAACACAAGGGAGGAAGCCTGGGTAGTGCTTTAACCCTTGCACTGCCGGTCCTTTCAGTGCTGTGTGTGATGTTTGGGGGTGATGGTGTCAGAATTTCCTCATGCCAGGGGGGCCACGTGTTGGGTGACAAATCACCAGGTGACACGGGAAGGCATCTGACCACCGATTTTATCTGTGTCATTTGGAAAGTAGATTCTTCTCTGAGCAAAAGATACCAAAAGTAGGAAATGAGGGACACTCAGGAGTCTTTGGGAGGGCTGTTAAAACACCCTGGTGTTTGTTACTCTGTGGAATCTTATTTATTGCTCAGAAAATGTGCTTTTTATTCCCCCTCTCCCAGCACATCCTTGATTTGCCTTCACAGATGCCTGAATATAAGAGGCAGCGCACCCAGATCCTCCATTCCAGCCACTTCCAGAGACAGAGGGGTTAAAAACCATAATCCCCACCCACTCAGGGTAGCTCAGCTGGCTGGACCCTCGGTGTGGATGCAACACCAAGTTCCCTGTGCTGTGCAAACTCAGGGAATTCTGGCCAGCTGTGCTGGTTCCCCGGGGCAAAGGCTGCTGACAGGGTGCAAAATTGTGCCCAGCAGTGCTGGTGTCACCCCGTGTCCCCAGCAGCACATTCTCCTTTGCCTGTGCCACTGCAAAGACAAAACCGGGTCCCCACAGCAGCGCTGATGTCCTGAGGGGAGAGAAGTTTGGCAGGAAAGCTGAATGGGCTGTGGGGAGGAAGGCACTGAAATGATTTATTTCCCTGGGAACTGGTTTGCTCCACTCGACGTGGAATGGTTGCTGGGCTGGGAGCTGGACCACACAGGCTTGTAAATCCCTGCTGGAATAAACCCCAGGCAGGGGGGGCTGAGCTGCTCTCACCCCCCAGATGACAGCCTCTGGCTGAGGACAGGGTGAGGAGGGAAGAAATTGGATGATTTCCCTACTCCTCCTTGGAAGTGCCTTGGGGAGGGAGAGACAACCCTGGGATTTTGAGAGCTGGGAGCTGATTTCTGTGCTGCCTCGAGGTGCTGCTGTGGCCTTGCTGCAGGGCTGGGGTTGTTCCCTGGGTGTTTGTCACCCAAAGCCAAACCCCAGCTGTCACTGAGCTGAGGATTCTCCACATCCTGAGTTAATCTGGAGAGTCCCCACTTGTTCCCTGCCGGGAAATTCTGGAGGAACCCAGAGTTAAATCAGCTGGGAGTGGGTTTTTGTGGTGCTTTGAGGTGTTGCTGTGGCCTTGCTGCAGGGCTGGCTGTTCCCTGGAGCGTTTGTCACCCTGGCTGTCACTGCACCCACTCAGGGTTCTCCACGCTCTGAGTTCATCCGGAGAGTACCCACTTGTTCCCTGCTGGGAAATTCTGCTGGAACCCAGAGTTAAATCAGCCAGGAGCTGATTTATGTGCTGGTTTGAATTGCTGCTGTGGCCTTGCTGCAGGGCTGGTTGTTCCCTGGGTGTTTGTCACCCAAAGCCAAACCCCAGCTGTCACTGAGCTGAGGATTCCCCACACCCCAAATTTATCCGGAGAGTCCCCACTTGTTCCCTGCTGGGAAATTCTGGAGGAACCCAGAGTTAAATCAGCTGGGACCACTGATTTCTGTGCTGTTTTGAGGAGCTGCAGGGCTGGCTGTTCCCTGGGGTGTTTGTCAGCCCAGCTGTCACTGCACCCACTCGGGATTCTCCACGCTCTGAGTTCATCCAGAGTCCCGGCTCTGCTCTGCTCTGCTGGGGCTTGTTCCCTGCTGGGAAATTCTGGAGGAACCCAGAGTTAAATCAGCTGGGACCACTGATTTCTGTGCTGTTTTGAGGAGCTGCAGGGCTGGCTGTTCCCTGGGGTGTTTGTCAGCCCAGCTGTCACTGCACCCACTCGGGATTCTCCACGCTCTGAGTTCATCCAGAGTCCCGGCTCTGCTCTGCTCTGCTGGGGCTTGTTCCCTGCTGGGAAATTCTGCAGGAGCCCCGAGTTCAAGGTGCTGTTTGCTGCCTTGGCTGGGTACCCACCTTGGCACGGAGTCACTGCTTTTCCTGCCGGGAAGGAGCTGAGGAGGCTGGGGAGGGGAAGGAGCTCTCAGAGGGGGAAAGGTTTGGGGGCTCTTTCCCTGGGGAATCTGTTTTGAGCAGCGTGGTTTGGTCCTTGGGGTTGCAGGGAGAGCTGGGTCAAAGCCAAGCAAGGATTTGGGACAGAGCAGGGAAAAGAAGAGGCTGATTTTGCTCAGGACAGAGTGGTCACTGCATGATCCACTTTGGCTCTGCTCAGGTAAAGGTGGGATTTCTCCCCTCAGAACAGCTCGTGCTACAGGAGCCAGATCCTGGAAAAAACTGCTTTTTAAAAGCTGTTTCAGTGCTGGCAACCCAGCCCATTCCTGCCTGCCCCAATGCATCTCCCTTGGTGTCACCAAACGCTCTGGGAATCCCTGGCACCTGGAGTTTGGGCAGAGGGAGTTGTGAATTCCTCGTCTGCATCAGCCCCGAGGAGGAAAGAGCTGGCTGGCTGAAGGCTAATTCTTAAATAGACGGATCAGGAGGATTAATCAGCTGCTCAGCACGTTCTCATTTTACAAAAATTGCCTCCAACCTGGGAAGTGCTGCACTGTTTTTAATCTCCCTCTGCCTGTTTTCGGCCTGAATGCAAAGCGTGGCTATCCCTGCTTGCTTTTCCCAGACTGTTCAAAGGGAATTAGAATTAAATCCGCAGCTGAGGAATATGCCAGAGTC
The DNA here is from genome assembly GCA_013400075.1 of Hippolais icterina. NCBI lineage: Eukaryota > Metazoa > Chordata > Aves > Passeriformes > Sylviidae > Hippolais > Hippolais icterina. Next base: position 18,773 of record VWYN01001358.1, read on the forward strand.
AGCTCCTGGTTTTAGTCTGCTCGTCCCTGGGTCCTGCAGGCTGTGGGAGCTCCCAGCTGGAAGCTGGAAGGCAGCTGGACCAGATGTGGATGGGGAATGTGGGTTGTTCCAGTGCTGCCAGTGCCTCAGTGGGACATCTCCCCATTAAATCTCTCGGAAAAGGAAAAAAAAATAATGATTCCATAGCAATTTCCTAAGAATTTTTGGTATCTCCTTCTTCTCCCGCCTCCTCCGTGCTCTGCTCTTCGTTGTGCAGCCAACAATTGCACCAGCAAGGATTTCTCCCATGCTGGGGGTGGAAATGCTGTTCTTGCAGCTGCCCAGATGTGCCCTGCACGGCATTCCCGTTCCTCTTGTGGGCATGGGAGAGGAGGCAGGAAATGAACAGTGGGCTCTGTGAGCAGGGAAGCTGAGCTGGAAATAGAACTGCTCCCTTGTGGGGCAGAGAGAGGCTGGGAGAGCCCAGGCAGGGAGCCACGCAGCAGGAGCAGCTCAGGAGAGGGCTGTGAGCACAGCTCTGCTCTCCAGCCCCCGGGATCCGCCCGGCTCCCCGTGCAGGGGTTTGGCTGCAGGAGGTGCCAAAGGCAGGGATTGCTGCCCCTGTCCCAGCCCTTGGGGTGGGATGGGCTGGCACCAAGGGATGCCACATTCCCACACCCAAGGCCAGAGCCAGGGATTGATCCCTGCAAAGAAATCAGGGTTTGGTGCCAGGGCAGGACACTTTGCTGTTTTGTTTTGTGCTTTGCTGTTTACCCAGGAATTCTGTGACTCTACATGAAGGAGCTGTGACTGATTTCCAAGCTGGTTCTGGGAAGGACTGCAATCCTTGTCATATAAAATGACAAAATTAGTGACCTGGACAGAAAAGGAAGTCAGCTGCAGCTGATCATAATGGCTCCTTCTGCCTTCAACAATTTCATTTTCGCTTCTGTTCCACCCAGGAACAGAAGTGAAAATGTTCTGTTCAGGGATGAGTAACTTCTTCTCCGGGATGCCACTTGTCAAGAAGCAAGTGAGGGGAGGCAGCAGAGGAAATTTGGAGCTGCTTGCTCAGTAAGGCATGAAGATAATGACTGTGTGATATTTGCACAACAAATAAACGAGGTTCCTCGGAGCTTTGCTTCCCTTCTTGGGAAAGCACAGAAACCCTCAGCTGTTGGATGTGGGATGGGACCTGGCAGCAATTCGGCCTTGCCACAGTGGGATTGTGAAAACCCTTCATTCTCTGCAGCCACAGGGATTCTGCTGCAGGTTTTGGGGTGGGACTGGAGCTGGGAGCACAACTATGAGACCTTTGCCTTTGTTTTTGGGCTGGAGCCTCTCCCTTTGACCCCGACCTCTCAGTTCACCTCACTGACACCAAAGATTCGCAGCTCTCACTCTTGTTATTCCTCTCTCTGTCAGGAGGTGAAGATTTTCCGTGCCTTAATCCTCGGGGAGCTGGAGAGGGGCCAGAGCCAGTTCCAGGCCCTGTGCTTTGTGACCCGGCTGCACCGCAACGAGATCATCCCCAGCGAGTCCATGGCAAAGCTGCGGCAGGTACGGGCCCCGGCCTCCCTTCCAGCAGGAATTCCCACTGCTCTCCTGCCTGCCTGCCCTTCCCCTCTCTTCAACCCACCCCTGACCACTTGAGGGATTTGGTTTGCAGCTGAGTTCATCAGTGGTGTTGATCCTGATCTAGGATTCATTCAAATTTAATAAATAAATTTAATAAATGCAGACACCGGGCCTGTTCCAACACACACCAATACTCGAGCCCAAGCTCAAGTTATGCCACTTAAACTTGAGCCTAAAATTTATGAAACTGGCCCATATGTAATTAAAAACAGGCCAACAACAACTGTTGTTTAATCCAGAGTGGTCCCTTAAGCGTGTCAAATTCCTAATGCAAATTAATATTTCAGAAGTCCACCAGCCTGCTCTCCGTTNTTGAATTGCTAATGCAAATTAATATTTCAGAAGTCCAGCCAGCCTGCTCTCTGTTCCTAAAAGTATCTTTTGAGGGCTTGAAATTTAGTTGAGCCCCATTTGTGTCGTGATTTAGTTGAGCCTAATTTGTGTCAGGGGTGTGTGAGTGGCTGTGAAAATCCCAGTGAAGCTGATCTGGGACCATTTGTCAGGACAAAACATGGGGAAGCCACCACAGGCAATGGTAAAACGTTGTGGTTTCAGTATGAGCAGGTTATTTTAAAGTGCCTCTCACCCGGGTGGGATGCAGGTGTTCTCACATCTGATGGTGGCAGCACATCTCAGCGTGCTGTGAGGAATAAAACCCACCCAGGACTGAAATTCTGACAATTCCCTCTGCAGAAAAACCCGCGGACAGTGAGGCAGGCGGAGGAGGTGCGAGGCTTGGAGCACCTCAGCATGGACGTGGCTGTGAATTTCAGCAAGGCAGCCCAGCTGAGCTCCCACATCCACAACGTGTGCGCGGAGGCCCGGGAGGCCATTTACACCCGGGAGGAAGATGTCAAGTTCTGGCTGGAGAAAGGTGAGCAAAACCCCTTGGTTTTGCTGGAGCTGCTGGCACGGTGCCATGGTGGCTCCTGCCAGGTTTCTGGGGATCAGCACTCATTTTTTTGGCTCTGAGGCACGTGTGTCACCCTGCAGCAGCCCCGTGGGTTAGCACATCTCGCTCCTCCTGCTGGCGCTCCCTGAGTGAACATGATTTGGGATTTTAAAAGTAACCTTTCACCTGCTCCACCACCTGGAGGAGAGATGTTGGGTTTGTGTCTTTTGGCTTACTCAGCCCGGGGTCTTTTGTTTTCCTGTGGTTCCTATTCAGATTTAAGTCCCTGGAGATGCTCTGGCCAACCTCCTCCTTGACTTGGGGAGTGTGCAGAGATATCAGAGCTCACTTTGGTGGCTGTCACCTTTGGCTTAATCTCGTGGCAGCACCCTGAGGGTGCCACAGGGCTCGGACCTGCCACAGACCTTGCTTTCCTTGGGGTCTTTTGCTTACCCATGGTTCCCATTCAGATTTAAACTCCTGGGAACATTGTCCAACCTCCTCCTCAGCTTGGGAGCTCCGTCGGGATGGCTTTAATGGCTTTTCCCTTTGGTTTCCCTCCATCCTGAGCTGTCTGTGCTTGCGCCCACAGGGGGGGACGGCTCCATGTTCGAGGTGCTGCCGCAGGGCTCAGACATGCCAGACCTTGCTTTCCTTGGGGTCTTTTGCTCTCCTGTGGTTCCCATTCAGATTTAAATCCTTGGAAACGCTCTGTCCAACCTCTTCCTCAGCCAGGGGGCTGTGTGGGGATGACTTTGGTGGCTCTCCCCTCCATCTATGCTTGCTCCCACAGGGGTGGACGGCTCCATGTTCGAGGTGCTGCCGCAGGGCTCGGAGATGCCTGACCTTGCCTTCCCCGGGGTCTTTTATTTCTCCCGTGGCTCCCATTCAGATTTAAATCCTTGGAAATGCTCTGTCCAACCTCTTCCTCAGCCTGGGGGCTGTGTGGGGATGACTTTGGTGGCTCTCCCCTCCATCTATGCTTGCTCCCACAGGGGTGGGCAGCTTCATATTCAAAGTGCTGCCGCAGGGCTCGGACCTGCCACAGACCTTGCTTTCCTTGGGGTCTTTTATTTCTCCCGTGGCTCCCATTCAGATTTAAATCCTTGGAAACGCTCTGTCCAACCTCTTCCTGAGTCTGGTGGCTCTGTGGGGATGGCATTGCTGGGTTTGGTGGCTCTCCCCTTGGGTTTCCCTCAGTCCTGAGTGCTGTCTGTGCTTGCTCCCGCAGGGGTGGACGGCTCCATGTTCGAGGTGCTGCCGCAGGGCTCGGACGTGCCGGAGCTGCAGCGCTGCAGGCTGTGCCAGGACCGCTGGAAGCCCTGCATCTGCAGCTACTCGCTGAGCATCGAGTGGTACCCCTGCATGCTCAAGTACTGCAAGAGCCACGACGCCGGGGGCAAGGTGTCCTCCTACAAGTGCGGCATCCGCAGCTGCCAGAAGGGCTACACCTTCGACTACTACGTGCCTCAAAAGCAGCTCTGCCTCTGGGATGAGGAAACTTAGAGCCCGGGCCAGGCTGCCCAGGGGCCCAGCAAGGAGCTGGCTGCCCTGAAGGAGTGCTGTCCACAGTGGTGCCTTGTGCTCTGTGTGTGCCTTTCCTGTGCCTCCCTCCCCAGCTGATGCTGCCTGGTGCTGTGGCAGGCAGGCTCAGCTGCCTGGGTGGTGATGATGCTCTGGCTCTCTGGAGCAGGAGATGCAGGTTTTGGGGTGAAGCGCAGGGAAAGGGGGGTGCTGCCCTGCTCTGGAGCTCTAAGGGGCACTTCCCAACCCCCTGCTGGGCAAGGATCTCGCTGACCTGGCTTGCCAAACATCTCTGCCACTGAGGAACCCCCTCCTGGTGACACAACCACGGGGAAACCACAGATTTTTGGGAGCACACCCCCTGAACAAGGAAGGTTTGAAGGCCACCCAAAGCAAGAGCCTGCCTGTAGCTTTTCCTAGTGCCTGACTGGCTGTTATATCCCCCTGAGGATGGAAGATACACCAGGGGGATATAGCCCAGCATCTCATGCCCCTAAAGGGCTGGTAATTAGGGCTTTAATTAATCCCTACCTAGGCTAGTGAAGGCCCAACTTTTTGTGTTGGTCTTGATGACTTTTCCACTAAGAAACATCTAGAGACTCGTGACTACCACTGTGGCTGCAAGGGGGGAGAGGAGGATCCATCCCAGGTGGGTTTTGAAGAAGACAGGATTGCACATCCACGTCCAGCTTTGTGTCCTGCTCTGCCAGCTATCCACAAGAAGCTCTTCAATAACTGTTCTGCTTTGCTGTGCCTTGGTTTCCCCCATATGTTAAACGAGGATGATGCTGAAGTTGTCCTTGACCCTGGAATATTCCTGGAGGGATCAGACAAAAAAGCACCAGAAGTGCTGCTTGGTTCTGTGTCCTCTTCCACTCAAATTAGGACAAGCACAGAGGGGAGAAAACTCTTGGGAGTCTTTTTAGGAACCTCTGTGCCTCCTGGTGAAAAGCCTTCACAACGTGCCTTTTTGCCTCCAATACAGGAATTTTTGCGAAAGAAGAAGAAAAAAAAAGAATTTGGTCACAATTATTTTTGTATCGATCACTTAAGGGGGTGGGGGGGAGAAGGGAAAGGTATTTTAATATTGGAACATGAAGTAAAACACACTTGAAATGATTTTTTTAAAAAGCAAATTATTTATCATTTGTAAGGTAAAATAAACTGATTTTTTTAAAAGCATCATTGGCCTAAAAGTTTCCCTGTGTGTGATACTCTGTGTGTGTGAATTCAGATTTGTTCCTTTATGGGTAAATCTCAGACCTGGTGAAGAGTCTGAGCTTTACCCATGAGATGGTCTGAGATTTACCCATGAGATGGGTCTGAGATTTGCCTGAGATGGTCTGAGATTTACCCATGAGATGGGTCTGAGATTTACCTGAGATGGGTCTGAGATTTACCTGAGATGGGTCTGAGATTTACCCATGAGAGGTCTGAGATTTACCCATGAGATGGGTCTGAGATTTACCCATGAGATGGGTCTGAGATTTAACCATGAGATGGGTCTGAGATTTACCCATGAGATGAGTCTCTGTCTGAGATGGACTGGGGGAGAACACCCAGGAATTTTTGACTCAGCAGCGTGCTGCTGCACCTCAAACTCGCCATCCTTTCAGACCCTCTCTGTAGGGAGGCAGGTTTGGCTCATCCCAAGCAGTTGTGGGAGCTTTAAACTCCTGGATAATCCCACCGGTACAAGCCGGTCCTGGGCGCTGGGGGCTGCTCCTCTCTCCCAGTGGTCCCAGGAGGCTTCTCCGGGTGCACAAAATATTCCTGGTGAATTCTCTGCAGCTCCAGCTGGTGAGGGCGGCACTTTGGGGCTGCCGGTGGCTGCTGGAGGGAGAAACGTGGAGCTCTGATTCCCTCTAGCGTGGGGAATGCGGGGATGGAGCGAGCGCTCCCAGCCTTGCTCCCCTTCTCCCAGCAGCAACCCGCCCTTTTCCGGGGAGCAGGGAGCGGGGATTTGTTCTCTGCTCTCCCGGCTCCTGCTGCAGCCGGGCACCGTGGGGTTCTGTGCCGGTTTTGGGGGGTTAAACGCAGCTCTGGGGCGGGTGGGCAGTGAGCAGGGTGGGGTTGGATTCCGGGGGCTGCACAGGGATGTTGGGACGGGCTCTGGGAGCTTGGGGACACATCCCACGGGCTTGGCTTTGTAATTCCCAGGCTCTGGAGTGGCCGGGAGCTGGTGCAGTTCCCCGGCCTCCAGCAGTGGGTGCTGGCGGAGCGCGGCTGTGCCCGGCCGGCTCCGGGATGTCGGGATGTCGGGATGTCGGGACAGGGATGCTCGTGGTCCAGCCAGTCCCTGCAGGATCGCAGGATATCCCCAGCCCTGCCGGAATAGAACGCTGAGGATTTTTGTGGCCTCTCCCTGCAGTTCGGGCCCGTCCCGAGGCCGTCTCCCATAAATCCAGTGCTGCCTGCAGAGTTTATCTCCCTCCGAGAGGGGAACGAATCTTGGCAGCAGGAGAGGAAGAACGCGGTGCCTGCAGTGAGGAGGAGAGTGCACAGGTTATGGTGACCACAGGGAAAGAAAAGGAAAAGGAAAAGGGAAAGGAAAAGGAAAAGGAAAAGGAAAAGGAAAAGGAAAAGGAAGAAAAGGAGAAAAAGGAAAGAGAAAAAGGCGTTCGGTGGTGTCTGGGAGTGATTTTAGCAGTGATCAGAGTAAAACCAATCCTGCCTTGCCTGATATTCTCATTTCCACAGCAGAAAGAGGTGCTGATGCTGCGATCCATCCCCCATTTTTCATAAGGAGGGTCATGCACTCTCCCCGCACATCACCAAAGCGCAGGGCACCCGTGGGGACGGACTTGGCTGCCGCTGCTGTTTGGGGAGAAAACCACCTAAATACTCGATTTCCCCCTCTGTTTCACTGAGCACAAAGTAACAGCCAGAAAAAGCCATTCCCGGCTGTGTCTGGGGCCAGGAGAGGGCACTGGTGCCTTGCCCGTGCCCGGGACAGCATCCCTGCCCGGAGGATGCCCGGCATTCCTGCCCGGGCTTCCTGTCCGGCTGGAGATGCCACCCGGCTCTGGAGTACGAGAAAAGCGCCGGGAAGAGCAGAGAGAGAGGAGAAATTCCCGCTCGCTGAACAAAAGGCGCTCTGATGTGGGGGAAGCAGAGCTCCCGTGGTCTCCAGCCTTTCAAGCTGGCTGGGAGCCACCAGCAAATAAATTCCTGTTTGACGCAGTGAAGACACCCGATCACGTCAGCTTTCAGGATGGGGAAAACCCAGAGAAAAACACTCGAAAAGAGGGCGGCAGCTGCCCGGGAGCGCCGCAGGGCTCAGGGCCTGAGTGGCTGGACGGGCTGGGGCTGGGTGGCAGCGGTCCAGCCCCTCCAGGAGCTCCGCGGGAGCTGCCCGTGCCAAGCCCGCCGTGTCGGTGCCACCTCGCTGCTTCCTGGAGGCTGCGACCTCCCCTGCCCTGGGAATAAATGTCACACCGAGCCGGGAACCCCCAGCTCCCCCCCGGCTTTTTCCTCGTTAGGGTTCCGCGGAGCTCCTCCGCCCTGTCCTGCCGCGTCCCGGGGATGTCCTCCCTGACCATGCCGCGGGCAGCTCCAGCGGACTGGGTTGGAGGTGAGGCTGGAGATCCTGCCCGCCCACCCATCCCTTCGGAGAAACCTGTCTTTCCAGGGAGGGAGAGCGGCATGTGGGAAAGCCGAGAGCCCTGGAACGTGAATTACCCAGGGAGAGATGAATGTGTGATAGCTCGTACCTGGCAGCTACTAATTGAGCGTTAACGCTTTCAGCGGGGCTCGGAGCAGCGCTGGAGCTCGGCCCTGTCACACGGCTGTCCCCAGGGGTGCTGGGGTCACCAGGGTGCCACATGGCAGGGACAGGGAGCAGCCGCCTGGCTCTGTCGGGGTGGCTCGGTCCCTGTCACAGCACGGGGCGTGGGCTGAGGCTCCGGCCTCTGGCTGCTTTTTGCAAGAGAAGCCAAAATTAGGGGATTTTTTTCTTGCCTGGCTTCCCTGGAAGTTGGTAAATAGCGCAGCTTGAAGCAGCAGGGATGAGGAGGAAGAGGCTGGCTGCCACCCCGGTCCTCAGGGGACAGAGATGGAGCAATGGCAGGAGAGCAGGGTCTCCATGTGCCAGCCCTGAGCCTGCCCTTTATCTCCAGCCAAGCCAGCTTTCCTTGCTGCTTTTAACTTTCCTTTCCGTGCTTGTTTCACCCAGCCCCGAGGTTCAGCCCAGACTGAGCGGGCACATCCCCAACGCCACGGGAGCGGCCAGGAGTGCCCCAAAAGCGCTGTCCCTCCACCCCAACACCTTCCCCCGGGCCGGAGGTGCTCCAAGGGGGCACAGCAGGGCTTTGGGGCAGGTGCTGCGGGTGCTGCCGGCCCAGGGCGGGCGGAGCTCAGCGCCTTCCCTTTCCTGCCCTCCTTCCCACCCCACCCCGCAGCCTGGCAGCGCTGCAGGGACTCATCCATTCCCGAGTTACTAATATGCAAATGGCAGCGTTTGCATGGGCCTGACGCCAGGCTGCTGGGTGTCAGGGCACCCGAGGGAGCCGGAGGTGGGGCGAGGCGTGGCACCGCGCCGCATGCTCACCTGGCCCTGCATGGCAACAGGCAATGGAGCTCTAGGTCCCTTCGGCGGCGGACCCACGGCCGGTTCGAGAGGCAGCGGGTGGCAGAGGAGGGAGGGCAAACTGGCAGCCCCTGGCAACCTGGGGCTGACGGCAGGAGGCTGGGCACACCGCGGATTTCCCCCCGCCGGCAGGATGGTGAACCTGGAGTCCGTGCACGCAGGTAAAGGGCACGGAGAGCCCCGCGGGGCCGTGGGGCTGCGGCAGGAAATGGAGGGCTTGGAGAGCCGTGACCTTTCCTCGCTCTTTCCCCTCCTCTTTGCTGCCGCTGGGGCAGTGCCCACTTCACCGCCTGGTGAGGTGCCCGCGTTGCTGCCGGGGGATGGATGCTGCCCCGCTCTGTTTAGGGGGCTGCCAAGCCGTGCCCACAATGCGGGCACACTCCCAGCCCCAGCGGGGTCAGGGGGCAGCGCAGGGGGCCCCTGGGTGCCTGGAAAAGGAGGATTTAGTGCCTGACCGGGCGTCCTGTCACTGGGATAAAGCTGGGAGGAGGGAGAAGGGGTAAATCCGCGGGGGGATGCGGCGAGGGTGGAGGGAGGTGTGTGAGAGGGAGAGAGGGTGCGGGCTGAAAGGAGAGAAGTTCACGGCAAGGAGGGAAAAGGAGGGAGAAATGAATGAGGAGGGAGCTGAGGGAGGCTGGGTTGGCTCAGGAATGAATGAACAGAGCGCTCAGGAACTCCTGCCAGGGGTCTGTCTGATCCAGAGGCGCAGCTAGGGCGCTCTCACATCCCCTCCGAGCAGCCCCGCAGCGAGCGGGGAACCGGAGCAATCCCTGCCGGATCCCCTGGAGCTGTGCTGAGCCCCGGCTCGCCCTGCCAGAGCTGCCAGAGCTCAGCCCCAGGGGCAGCCCCCCATCCCTGGGCACACAGGAGCGGCGTGGGGGCAGCCAGAGCCCGGCAGCCCCGTCCTGGCTGGGACAGGCACTGGGAGATTTTGGGATACAGGAGCCACGTGCCCCGTTGGTGACTTTTGTGCTGGGTTTTGTGCAGCACGAATCGCTCCGCTGGGGGATGGAGGGGAGGATGCATCCATCAGCGAGTGCCGGGCTCATTCCCTGGGATAGCCCCGTGGGAGTCCTGGCACACCCAGGGCTGGCAGCCCCTGCACAAGCCCTGCCTGCCCCTCAGACAGGCCTGCAGGGCAAGGGGCAGCAATGCCACCACCTCACCCAGCGGCACGGCAGAGGTGGCCAAAGCCTTTGCTCCGTGTCCCAACCTCTCTGGGATGCCTCTGTGGCCACCCTGAGCGGGCTGGGGAGCCCTGGCCGTGAGGAGAGGCTGCCAAGGAGGGAGGCTCGTGGTCTTGGCTGGGCCTGGGAGCCCGACTGGTCGGAGCACCTGCTCTGGGTGTGCTTTGTGCTGGTGTCTCTTGGGGACGCATCCCCCGCAGGCTCCAAGCCACCCATCCACCCATCCACCCATCCACCCATCCCATCCACCCATCCACCCATCCACCCATCCACCCATCCCATCCACCCATCCACCCAGCCACCCATCCCATCCACCCATCCACCCGCCAGGCTTGTGGGCGACTCTTTCCTCACGGGGCGATTCCCCAGATCGATACTCTGCCCTCCATCAGAGCCGGGGGCGTCGCTCCCGGGCTGGATTTGGAGCTGCGGCGCCTCCACACCCCCAAATCACCCCCGGTGCTGTCAGACAGGCCGGAGCTCTGAGGAGCCTTTTTGCACTGCAGGTGGGAGGGGTTTTTTTCACCCTGTACAGTTTTGGGGTCCCTGAGCAGCTTCAAGGCCCCTCTGAGGCCTCTCCTCTTGCAGAGCTGTGCTCAGCTTTAACCCCAATTTTTATCTTGGAGGCCTTTTCCAACTTGAATGTTTTTAGGAGAAGACACAGCCCCCGGAGGGGCTGCGCAGGCCCCACACACCCTCCTCTCTGCCGAGACACTTCCCTGGTGGCTGCCACCACCCCCTCCCCGGGCATTTTGGATATTTCACCTCCCTGCAGCCTCCAGAGGGGCTCAGACACCTAAAACCCAGAAAACTCCAGGTGATGCTCCCAGCCAGGCCGAGCTCCCCCTTCCTCCATTCTGCTTTTAAAGCCATGGGGCTGGCTCACCCTTCGCCCATGCCCGAACAGGGAAAGAATGAGGGCTTGGGAAAGGCTTTATTTGCTGACACCGTTTGTTTCGGCAAAAATAGAGATGCAGATACATCCCCGGAGAAGTGTCTGCACTGGCAGAGCTCCTTTGGTCTGGCTCAACCGCCCAGCCTGCCCCTACCTCAGCTCACTTGGGGAGCTGGGGCAGAGCAGCACATTTTTAATATGGCCCAGGCCACAGTGGCGGCTCCTAATAGGGCTGTGGTTAGGAGTTAGGCAGTCCTAAGCCGGGTTATTTTTCCCAGAGAGGTTTTGGGGTTGGTTTTTTTTTTTTTTTTTTTTTTTTCCAAGCTTGATTATCCTGTGTGTATTGCTAAGCTGGCAAAGCTGCGTGGAAGGAGCTGGGCTCCCGGCCTGCCCTGTCTGGAGGTGGATTTTAGGATGGAGCAGGGGTCACAGCTGGGTTTTCAGCTGGGTTTGCACGGCTCTGGTTGCAGTGGAAGGGTCTGGAGTGTCCATAAAAAGGTGTTGGCTACAATTAGATCAGAAAGTGATCGCTCTGTGTGTTTGTTTGTTCCCAAGGATCCCTTGGAGGGTGCTGCTCTGTTGTCCACAGGGATACAAAATCTGTCCTAAACCTTAAACCTTGATCAGCAGGCAGAGTTTTCCCTTTTCTTCCTGCTTATTTTTCCTTTTATTTTTGTTTCCCCCTACAAGATACTCAGACTCCAACAACTTGTGCACATTCATAGGGGAGATTTGGATCTCGCTGAAAATAAAATTCCTGTGCATGGGAATCCCGGGGCATCTCCTTATCTCCGACTGCAGGAGGAGGGGATTTGCCTGCTGGATAACATGTGATATGCAATCAAGTTGTGGCAGCAGCTCCTCCTTCCCTCCCCACCCACCCCACTTTTTAATGGCAGAGGGGTGTGGGGGTCACTCCTGCAGCAGGGACGGAGCTTTTCATGCTCTGCTTCCCTGCCTGTCCTTCCCCAGCTCTGTCTGAACTGTTCTAGCTCTCGCTCTCTTAGGAATTAGATATTTTCTTTCCCTAATTTTATCTTTTTTCCACAAGTTTTCAACCTTTCTCACCATAACCAAGCACCAAACTTCTGCAGGTTTTTAGGGTTTTTTTTTCTTCCTGTATTTTATGAGAACTTGCCTTTTTTTTTTTTTTTTTTTTTTTTTTTTTTTTTTTTTAATACTTTTTGGCAGCCAGCAAAACTTTGTGCTTTGTAGATTGCCTAAGTTAGGGTCCCTTGGCAGTGGTACAAGACAAGGAGATGTTTATAGCTGATGGTAATTACTCTTCCTGCAGTAGAAATGCTTAGAAGCCCCACTAAACGTTCAGGTTTTAATTGCAGAGGGTTTATTTGAAGGGGAAAAAAAAAAAAAAATCCCACAACTCTTTTCCCCCCCCTTTCCCCCCCCTCCCCTTTTAATATAATTTAAGGAAAGGAAGTTTCTGAAGTATGTGAAAGTTTCTGAGCTCTGATATAAAATCCTGATTTTTTTTTTTTTCTACCTTTATTCATTTGCTGGAGAAAGTTTCAGACTTTCAACTTGATCAAAGCTACGAAATCTTGGCCAAAAAAGCAGATTATCTGCTGTTTGCACACGAGGGGAACTTTGAATGTGGGAAAAGAAAACCTGCAGGCGTGCACAAAGCCCTGCCTGTTTGGGTGCGAGCAAAAAGAGGGAAACGGGGGATAAAAAAAAAAAAAATCCAACGGGGCCGCTCTCATCCGTTCGGGAATAACAAAAGGTGGAGATGGGGAAGAGGAAAAGGGTTTGCATGATGCTTTTTAGGTGGCTTCCACCTGCCTTCCCTACCCCGGCAAAACCACAGCAAACACTGGCCCGGCTTCCCTGCTGTTGTTATTCCCCGATGCAAATGGGAAGAGTCTGTGGCCGGGATTGGCTGCAGGAAGCACATGCAAATCGCTCAAATAATAATAATAATAATAATAATAAAATTATCTCATTTTTTACCTTTTTCTTTGTTGCCCCCACCCCCCCTCCTCAACCAGCCTGGAAAGGGTTAAAATTCCCGTGGAAAGGGTGGGAATGCTGAGGGGGTGTCCATCTGAATTTGAATAGAAATCCCCCCTTGTGCCACCTCGGTGCCCTTGGCCTCTTTTAAGGAGGTGCGGAGCTGACCTTTCCCACCTTGCCTTGCAGCTGTCCCCGAAGGAGAAAGTGGCCCCGGGTGTGGTGGCAGTCATCACTTCAAGGGTAAATGACAAATTTCTTTGGCGTGGGTGAGGATGGCGGGGTTGGGCACAACACTTTGGGGCCAGGCAGATCTTGGGTGGCTTTTGAGGGTCGTGAACACCTGCAAGCGACAGAAAAGAGGGTAAATAAAGTGTAGGTAGAGGCAGAGGGGAAAACAAGTTGAGTTTGAGCCATTTTGGAGGATAAGGAGAGGATTTGGGAGGAAGATGGAGGGATCCTCATCTCTGCAGGTGTCACAGCCAGACCACCACAGCAGGTTTGGGAAGCTGGGGAGCTCCCGGTGCTGAATCCACCCCTTCATCCCATGGGTCAGGAGGGCTGGGAATGCTGAAAACCCCACAGCAAACCGGGGAGGGGGGACAGGAGTGAGGAGGGGGGGGCTGCAAAGAGCAACAGGAGGGAAAGTGCATCCTCAGAGCTGATGAATATTCTAGTGCCTGGATGTTGAGGAATCAGAAATTTGAAAGTCTGATGGTTTATTATAATTACACACATTCATTTGTGCTGTTTAGTGGAAGCCACATGTGCCTGTTGCCTGGGACTGTGACCTGTTATTAAAATCAGTTGTGCCTCCTTTTGCAGAGATCAAGATGAGCGGGGATGCGGCAGATTCCACAGACACCCGGCACGAACCCGACCAGGTGGAGCCAGGTATGGAGGGTCTGGGGTGGGAGAGAGAGGGGAAAAAAAATGAAAAATCAAAAAAAAAGAGAGAATGTGGGTGCTGGAAGTTTCTCCCTGCGCTTTTTCTCGGCTCCTGTTGCTGCTGTTGCAGCCTGGGAGTTGATCAGGAATGTGCTCCGGGCTAGGATTGCGTTGGTATCTTGATCAGCGATGCAAGATCCCTCCTGTGTGACAGCAGCGAATCCCTGAGTGCCTCCCTGATGTCCTCAGCGGGTTTGACATGGAAATTCGCTCCCCTGCCGCCTCTGCCACAGCGATAATGGCTTTGGAACAGCCCTGGTGCGCTCAGCTCTGCTCTGTGTCCTTGTGCCAGGAGTTTTTCCTTAGGGAAAACCAGCCTTTTTTGGGGCTCTGTGTGTGTGTGTGTAAAAATGGGAGGGACTTCGGGAATAATCAAATCCAGCTCGGGAGTTCCAGCAGGAATGGGTGGAGAGGCGTGGTTGGGTTTCTCAGCTCACACCTGATGTGCTCCTCCACGGAGCCTCGACATTCCTTGGATCTGGAAAGGCACAGGGCCATCCTCTGAGGGTGTCAGTGATGGTGTGAGCACTGATTTCTGTCCTCTGAGGGTGTCAGGGATGGTGTGAGCACTGATTTCTGTCCTCTGAGGGTGTCAGGGATGGTGTGAGCACTGATTTCTGTCCTCTGAGGATCTCAGGGATGGTGTGAGCACTGATTTCTGTCCTCTGAGGATGACAGGGATGGTGTGAGCACTGATTTCTGTCCTCTGAGGGTGTCAGGAATGGTGTGAGCACTGATTTCTGTCCTCTGAGGGTGTCAGGGGTGGTGTGAGCACTGATTTCTGTCCTCTGAGGATCTCAGGGATGGTGTGAGCACTGATTTCTGTCCTCTGAGGGTGTCAGGAATGGTGTGAGCACTGATTTCTGCCAGGGGATCCTCTGAGGATCTCAGTGGTGGTGTGAGCACTGATTTCTGTCCTCTGAGGATGACAGGGATGGTGTGAGCACTGATTTCAGCCAGGTGATCCCTTGAAGATGTCAGGGGTGGTGTGAGCACTGATTTCTGTCCTTTGAGGGTGTCAGGAATGGTGTGAGCACTGATTTCTGTCCTCTGAGGATCTCAGTGACGGTGTGAGCACTGATTTCTGTCCTTTGAGGGTGTCAGGGATGGTGTGAGCACTGATTTCTCCCGGGTGATCCTTTGAAGATGTCAGGAATGGTGTGAGCACTGATTTCTGCCAGCTTTGCCCACCACGAGGTGGAACAGGCACCCAAAATTCAGGTTTGTGTTTCTGGGCTGCCTGGAGTGAGATTTGAATAGAAGGCCCCAGCCCTGTAATTTCCCAGGGGGCCGTGGTCACGTCCCTTTTTAGGCAAATGAGCAGCAATAAGAAATCATTTTAGCACCCACTGGGTACAGCAAATTAAGATTATTAAAAGCTGGGCTATAGGTTTAGAAATCAACGCCTTTTGAAGCAAAAACTGGTGGAGAAAATGTAGAAGAATCAAATATTCTCTGAGCAATGAAGAGCCCTAAGCTTGGGCCAAGGGGATGTGTGAAAACTTTGCATGAAATGATTTTCCTCTTATAAAATTTGAGATAATTTAGGGGAAAAAAGAAGATTTTGGGTAAGCAAGAGAACCCCAGGTTTTAAAGGGACCAACCCCACCTCTTGATTTAGAAATCCTCTTTGCTCTTGGCTGTTAAGATGGGTTATTTGACATAATCTCAGAGAGAGATAAAATCTGCTTCTCCTCACATCCATGAACTCTGATTGACTCTGGCCAGCTCAGCTCCTGCTCGGGGCTCTCAGATCACCCCAAGTTGGGGTTTGGGGTAAAGGAGCAACAAACACATCCCCAACTCCTCCAAATCCTGGGAGCTGTTACCGGGCCTTAAATCTGGAACTGGAACCCCCTGAAATATTTGGCTCTCATTGACGGGTGGCAGGATTAATCAAGATTAAGGAAAACGGGGATTTCATTCTGGTATTGGCTGTTATTAAATGTAGTGGGAGGCTCTGGCTGCTGCCGCTGTTGGAGTCAGAAGTGTTAAAGCAGAAGCTGGCAGCACATTTGGTCGGACAAAATACGGGGTTGGTTTCTTTTTTTTCAGCTTAAGCACCCCAGACAGCCATTAGCGTGAGCTGCAGCGCCTCTTTTTAGTGGTAATTGAGAAAAGAAAGCAGAGCAGCGGAGTCGATTTGTTTGAAAATAACAAAAAAACCCAAAAACGTTCGCTCTCTCTCGGAGCCTTCAAATCAAGCAGGGAAATCAGGACGAGTAAATCGCCTTCATTTGCAAAGAGCGGCGCAAAGAACATTTTTAAATCGCTTTATTTATTTATTTTAATTTTTTTTTTTTTTTTTCCGAGGATGTCCCGGTGATTTTTTTTTGTGTGTGTGTGTGTGTGTTCGGGGAATATTTTGGTTCTTTGGGGAAGGGAGACTCTGCAGAGCTTCTTGGGGGGAGGTCCTGCTGAGGGTGTCACCTTTGGGGACACTTTGTAGGACCCTCGGTGGGTGGCATCACCCCCAAACTCACCTGTCCAAGGCGCAGCTCCGGCTGCTTCACCCAAACCCTCCCCGCGTTGTTTCCCTCGCTCCTTTCAGCCCTTTTCTGTTTATAAACAACAAAGCTCTCTTTGTGCCGAGCTTCCCGGGAAGTTTTTGGTGTTCCTTCGCGCTCATTGTTAGAGGAATATTTACTGCAGCTCCTAATAGCGGCGTGTTTTGGTTACCCGCTTCATGTGGGAAAAGGCTTCGCGTGTTTTCTGATGAGTCATTAATTGAATTTCCCATTTCCGACTGAATTAGGCCGATCCCAGGAACTTCGTTCCCCCCAAAGGAGAGGTCTCTTACCGAATTAACAATATTAAACCCAGAAATCCTCTAGGAGCGGGTATCCAAAGGTTTTTCCATCACCAAAAAAATGCGGGCTGGCTCTGAAAACTTGAGGAAAAAAATTAAAAAAAAAAAGAAAAAAGAAAAGAAAAAGAAAAATGAAGGATTTAAGCACCAAAACGCTTTTGTAAACCAAGCCCTTGATCTAAAACTGATGTCTAAAGATCTGATGGGAAGTGTCAGCAGCAGAAGCATAATTTCATCCTTTCATATCTCCGCCAATTCCAGGCTTAGAAGAGAGGGGGGAAAAAAAAGGGGGTAATTTGGGGCATTGTTTCACTTTGAAAGTGTTTGAAATAATTGTGGGGGGTTTTCTTTTCTGAGAAGATTGTTAAAATCGTTCACCTTTC
>VWYN01001360.1:0-31820 GCA_013400075.1 Hippolais icterina
TATATAGATATATATATATAAATTCTTTTTACTCTATTGCAGAGAACTTGCAAATGGTACACCAACCTTCCCACACTTCTGCAGCATTTATTACCACAACCTCCATCCAATCAGAAATGGAGATATTATGGATATTTTACTATTTTACTCCTTTAAACATTATTCTTGTGTCTAATAATGCTCTTCTCTCATTTAATTGTCCTCATAAAAATAATGAAGAAAGAATGACCCAACATTTCCATTTTTTAACAGTGTTACGTGAACATGTTTTCATTGATTTTGAGAAGGGACAACATTTTGAGTAAACTCATGAAATCTTAATTACTTAGAAGACAGATTTGGGGTTATCTGTCATTTTAAAAAGAAAGCTGTTTTTACTTTTAATATTGAAATGGAAAGGTTTTCTCAAAGAAGTATTTTTGGGGAAATGTTTACACATTAGTCTCACCATGTTTCTGATTGTTTTCTAGCACATAAATTATAAGTTTTAATCAACCTGAACTTATAGTGAGTATATTAATATCTTACAGGCTCTAAATTAAGGAGATTTTATTATGTCAGTGGATTAAATATTCCAGTGACATCCAATAATTGGTAGCACTTAAATAAGTGATTTGTTGGTTGAGGGGTTTTTTTACTAATTCTAATTTCTCTGGGTGTCCCTCAATGTCAGCTCTGCTTTGTTGCACTCCTGGTTTCAAAGGGTGAGTTTTACTGACTCTCAAGTTGGGATTTTTTTCAGTTTTGCCATCCTCACTCTTCATATTCAGGTCAGAAAACCTCCCTATAATAAACGTCTCAAGCAATTGAACTCTTCTCTGAATTAAGTTTGTTTAGTGAGGAGGGTTCTTTTTTTATTTTATGCTTTCTTCCCCTCTGATTTTCAGATTAATTTTACATAATGTGTAAAGGCTAATCAATGCTCTGTGAACTTTTCAAGGAATCTTCTACCACTCGTGCCCTAACAGCATATTTGCAGGCATAAAAATTAATCAAATTTCCCCGTAATTAATTCAAGCAAACAAACTTCATTTTTTTCCTAATACCAAGCTCTCTCTTCCTCAAGGTTCCAGTGTAACCTGGCACTTAAACCCACACCACTTTTAGAGAGGAACGTGGACATTTTTCTCCTGAGCTTAGCTGCAAGAGAGATGGGAGGGGTTGAATGTCAGGTGCAAAAAAGTAATTTAATTCCTTGTGCTTTTTTAAGAGTTTAAGGGGATGAACCCCTTATCTGAAGAAAAAAAAAATAATGAGACTTTTTTAGTGGTTGTTGCACTCTCTGGTGCCTTTCAGCAGATTCCTGCAGAGGCTGCACAGCAAGAGTTCCTGGGTTCTTATTTCATGATGGCTGGCACAGAGTGCTGAGAATTTTTATTTGGTTTAATGCTTTACCTAATTTTAAGCTCCTGAATGATCACAGGAGTCTCTCTTTATGCATACAGATCCTCTGTAGGCAAATCAGCTTTATTCCACCTTCTATTTGTGACTCGGACTGACAACTCTGAGCCTGATCCACAGAGAAAACTGTCAGAGGCATTAAAAATTAACAAGTACCTGCTCCTTCCACTTCCCAGCATTTCATCCTGAAAAGAAGGGTCTTGAATTTTCCAATCAATATGCACCTCTAGTTACCAAAAAGCTCAATTTTCCTGACAACTCTGTAAATATACCAGGCCATGGTGATTGCAGTTACAAAAATTTTTGTTGCCTTGATGGGTTACACACACACACATCCAAACAGAGGTGGGAGTTTAAGCCTGGCTCTCCAACAAGGGGAAAGATTGTGCTAAGGATACATTAAATATCCTCTGTTTAATAGAAAATAGAGAGAAATGAAGGCCTGGGAAAGCAGAGTTCACTTCTTGTTAAATATAAAGCTGTTACCACAGCAATGTGAATTAGTGGGAAATAAGAGAGATCCTTTGATGTAAGCATTTTAGCTCAAATTACTTCAGCACGTACCAAAATCAGCTTTAAGAGACCTTGGGAAAATAGAAAGGCAGGTGGGTAAAACAAACTGTAGCTGCAATTTGGTGCTTAGTGTTTTGATGTATTTACACCTGGGCAGCTTTTGGCAGTTCTGTTTTATCCTGCAGACTTTCTGAGTCCATCTTTGTAGGAGGGGGTTCTAATGAGTCAGGCCATTAGCAACAAATCTCAGGCAGCAGGAACGAGACAGCAGCAGGGTTTGTACTCACTGTTCAAACCCTTGTGGGGTTTGAAGGAACAGAGACAGACAAGGTCAGATCTAAACACAAACCCCTTTGTGAAACCTCATTTGTACACAGTGCATTCCTCATTAATCTATTTCAAATGCCATATTTAGGTATTAATGTAACATCTCATGTATGTTGTCCCACCATTTCCTCCTTGCTTTGCTGCTACCAAGTTAAAATAGTAACAGCAGTGAGAAAAAGGTCAGATTCACACATAAATTTTATCCCCCAAAGGAAATCAAAATGTATTTTGTTGATATACTAACAATATTTATTAATATATCAGTAAACTTTACCGATATTTCATTAACAATTCAGTCCCCCCAGCAGTGACTCATAAGAACAGCACAAGATCTTCCTTTCCCCTCCTGCTCTTCATTTACAAACACAGAACGTTTTTGCAGCATAAATCTCACACTTTGCTTGAGCCTTTGTTGCCTTGTTTACATTTTCAAAAAACCCATCTTGAATTCTCCAAAACTGAAAGGATAACTTTGATAAAGGAATATTAATTCATTCCATTTCCCTGAAAATCCATAAAAAACTTACCACAGGAAGGGATGAGGAGAAGATTACAGCAGCAAATTCTAAGCCACATGATTCCACCCACAGATACTCTAAAGCAAAAAGCTTCTCCTGGGTAACATGACCTGTCAAACACAGAGATGTGAACTGCAAGCAACTTTTCCCCTATTACCAGAAGAGTTATTTTCAAGTGCTAGTTTCTCCATTTAAATTCTCCTCATGTTTTCACCAGCAATTCTTTACTATTTCTTTCACACCCCTTTCAAATTCATATCTATAGAGCTAAATGAAAAAAAATCCAGACCACTTAAAAAAACCCCCCTATCTATCCAAATCAAGACTTTGCCCTTGGTTTTTTGTTATCATACTCCAGGTTTTAACAGTTTCTGCAATTAATCTTGAATGAATTCTCACGGGTTTCCCTTCTTCCTCTTTTAGTCTCAATCACATTTGGGTTTGCTTTTATTTTTTTACTTTCTCACTTTTCTTTCTCTTCTTTCACTGCATTTTATCTGAGCTGCTTTTCATCCTCCTTCATTTACATTTCTCAGTCTCATTCACATCTCAAAAACTCTTCATATGGAGTTCTCACAGATGTCACTTTTATCGAGCTGAAAAGTGGTGAAGGTGGGTGAATTTCCACTTATATTCTCTCTGCAGTAAGGAATTTTGTTTTGAGTAAATAAAAAAAAATAAGCTTCTGCTACAAATCATTAAACCTAAGTGAATATTGTGACTTTATTGCTATAATGCAGACACCATACACATTAAGCATTTGCCAGCAGAAAAGTTAAGCTGAGAGGAAATTTACTTGGCTTAGCTTTCAATCTAATAGTCCATTATGGGTAAGCAGCAGGAACTGCCAAAACTCAGAGCCCGCCCATGTATTTTGAAAATATTATGGTTTGGGAGGTGACCAGACAGTAACAGAGTATTTATTTTAGCTCCAAGAAATCACTCTTGTTAATAAACAGCTACTTTCAGCCTCATAAGAAAAGAACCAAAAAGAACTTCCATGTTAAGGCAACATCTCTATCCAAAACCAGACAAGTTTTGCCTTTTTGTGTCAACTTAATTAGAAAAAAAAATTAACTAAGGATAAAAAGTTATATATGCAAAAAAAGGATTTAATTTTACTTTTTTTAATTTTAATGAGGAAATGGTAAAATAGAGGCATAGAGAGAAGGTCTGAAAGGCATAAGCAAGACTTTGAGGCATTGCTAGGAAAGCAGAATGAGAGGTGGAAGGACTGGATTTTAGAGAACCTCTGTGATTAGCTGCCTAAGGAGGACAGCCTCATCTATAATATTATATTTTTCTTTCTCTGTTATTTATGATAAAAACCAAATTTCTACCAAAGAATAAGACCTTAAAATCAACAAGAATGGGCATAACCAAAGGAAGAGTTTCCAAAGAGAAGAAAAATGTAAAGGAATTGAGGGTCAACACAACAGCAGAAAGCATAAATGAGCAGGAAGGAATCAATAACAGCTCCTAAAAGGGTAACTTGTAATATTGGACAGGTGGTGAAAGGAGAGAAGGGGCAATAGCTCTGGAGAAAATGAGGTCTCAGGGAATGAGGTCTCCCCACATCTGCCGAGTCAGGCTTGTCATGGCAAAAAGAAACCCATTAAAACATGGGATAGGAAGTCAGCAATAAGAACATGAGGGAAAAGCAAGATATTCCAGCAGAGAGCAAACAGTCTCTCAGGAAGCAACACAGGAGCCAAAGGCAGAGCTGCTGGGGAGCTTAACAAGGTACAAACCTGGGACATGGCAGAGAAACAGTCTGGTGGAGAGGGAGAAAGGGCACAGACTATTTTATGTTCTGTTGTTATTATTTAGCACCCAAACAAGGAGAAATATCCCAGAGAAAAATCTGCAGCTTTGATTAACACCATTGTTTTAAGTGAAGCTGTCGGTTGTTTCACAAACCATCTGCAAAACAATGGAAACGTGAACAGAATCCTCAAAGCAAATCTTCCAGTCCTTGTCGCTTTAGCTGCCATCTGCTGGGAATGGCAACTGCCAGTTCATTTAGTTTTCCACAAGCTGACCTTAAAATAACTCGCTGCAAAATTGTAATATTTTTCTCACTTCCTGTAAGGAGAAGGCATCCTAACTTCTTTAAACTTAGGCATGAAATGGCTTGTAAAATATCCAGATGATCTTAATAAGTATGTGCTAGTTCATTCAACTGATGTGCCATGAAGCTGGAGGAACCTTCAATATTCCATTAATTTCACTGTAAAAAGCAGCTCCATGAACAGAAATAAGTTCCTAGACAATGAAGGGAACTTAATTTCAGTGTAAAAAGCAGTTGCATGAACAGAAATAAGTTCCCAGACAATGAAGGGAACTTAATTTCAGTGTAAAAAGCAGCTCCATGAACAGAAATAAGTTCCCAGACAATGAAGGGATCTTCATGCTCATTATTTTTTTTATTGAAGGAGACAGAAGCTTGACAAAGAACTACACTACTCACAGCTACCAGGATAAATTTGCTGGACATCCAATATAGCCTCACACTAGGTACAAATATATAGAATATCTGAGTTTTCAGTGGATTATATTAGAGCAATAACTACATGTCAGGATAAATTAATGTGCAACATCAGGATATTCGTGTGCGTAGACAAAAGCAAAAGGACAGAAAAGGAATTACTTGGTAGATTTTAAAGGAAGAAAGGGACAATGGGGAAAAAAAAATTCAAATTCCATGGGTATGCTTTGTATCTACTAAAGAGTGAAAAATCCTACAATCTTTTGTGTCTGTTAGAGAAGACATGCAAGGCTGTACGCACTTGCTCAAGGAATAGGAATGAAAGAGAAAAAAGAATGGGGAGGGAAGAGCTCAACAAGGAGTTTCCAGCTCTGTTTCCAGTCTGTATAATTATTTTTTGAGAAAGGCCCAGCCAGCAGAGGCACATTTACAGATTAGAGGAATGAGTGGCAGCAGCAGAGTGTCCTGGTGCTGCAGAGGGGCACAGATGGGGCATCGTCCCTCACATCTGCCTCTTTCTCATGTGGTGTTCACCAGAAAACCTGAATGATTTTCAGGAAGAAAGGGATTATATTCTCATTTTACTAGGGAAGAACCTCTCCCACAGATTTGCTCAAGGTTATGTAAAAGAATGAGAACTCTGCTCCATAATAACACTCATTTTATAACAGAAGTGGGAATATAAGAGGAATTACACATATTCAAGAAAATGTTGCTTCATCAAAAGGCATTGAAAAATACCTCCATAAACAAGGTGAAGTATTAAATAATATACAGTAAATAAAGCAACTTGCCAATAAAAATATTGACTGGGAAGCACTAGGAAGCCAAAGAGAAATTCACTTGAATTGAGATAATGTCTGCTAACAGCAAACATTTCAGTTTTGTCTGTGTCAGCATCCAGGGCAGGTCAGGTACATTGCCAGAACCATCAGTTTCCCTTAAGAAACAGAAATTCTCCAGAAAACAGAAAATTCTGCTGTCTGCACAGACCCAGGCTGCCTGGACAGGTATAATTGTGCAAAACTGTGCATTTTAGTGCCCTGGAGACAAACCAAAAGTTTGGAAAACAAGCCAGGCTGTCCATTTTGTGACATTGGTTTTGCAATAAGATGTTTAAAGCAGTTACACTGGTACAAAGCCAGTGAACTCAAATCTGTGGCCCAAAAACAGAGTTAAGTTAAATTTTCACAGAATTCTTTCAACGAAGTGATTTCAGTCTTAGAATCACAGAACAATTCTGGTTGGAAGACATCTCAGGGAATCAAGGAGCTCCCACTAAAATAACTCCAGTGGGTCGGCAAGGGTGGATGCCAAGTGCCCACTGAGCATCTCCATCTCTCCTCAGCTGGATGGAGACAGAACAAACACAATTAAAGGCTCGTGGGTTGAGATAAGGACAGGGAGAGATCACTCAGCAATCACCACCACAGGTAAAACTGGTTCCTTTGGGGAAAATTAGGTTGTTACCAATCAAATCAGTGCAGGATGATAAATAAAACCAAATGTTAAAATGTCACAGTAGGACATGAAATAAAGATAGTTTGACTCTAGTTTTTACCATGAGAACAACAGAAGGATTTATTTCCAATTTTTTTGTTTCTTATATAGAATGCTTTGCTTAAAAAGGTATTTATTGGTCAATAGGACTGACAGCTCTTTCCACTGGTTAAGTAATAGAAAACAACAGCTGGGGGAGATTATTTTGAGAAAAAAACACTGCTCACTTAGAAATATTTTGGGAAAAGGGGAAAGATGTTTTGGGAAAGGAAAACTGCTGAAAGTTTTCCCTTGGGAAAGGAGCTTGCAAGTTAGCAAGCTGAAAATTCTCTCAGACTCAGAAATACCGAGCCCACATTAAAACACCTTCTCTCCAACTCTTCCTTCCCAGGCTAAGAAAGTCTAAGAAAACTTGGAATTTCCCAGCATTAATGGATGTCACATTGTCCCCATGGCTGGAGTGTGTGGCACTTGAGGGGTCTCTCGAGAGCCAGCACTGCTGCCCTGCATCAGGAGGCTCTCCCCAAAGTGCTCCCTGCAGCAGCAGCAGCACCAGCCCTTCTGCAGTTCTCCACCTCCCACTCGGCAGAGACAGCGTTTGCTTTTCACATTCAAAAGGAAGAAAGCAACTTTGAACACTGTCTCTCTCTCTCTCCAGCTGTGACGTGGGGATAGAGCTCTTCTCAGCTAGCAGAAACTCAAGCACAAAGACAGCAGATGTGAAGGAAAACGCAGCTCTGAAAAGCAGAAGCACATCTGAAACAGAAAGCAAGTCCCCAACTCCCCAGTGACGTAAGATGAGCCCTGTGTACGAAGGTTTTGGACAAAAATTCCAACAAAAAAAATTACAAATATTTGCCATTTTCTTCTACATTATGGGAACAGCAAAGATATAACCCATAATGGTGCAGAAATTCCAGTTTTGCACTTATTATAGTGTCTATTTTGTTCCCAGGCTGGATTCTCTACCACTCCGTTATTGCTCTGATGCCCTGCAGCACAAGAGTTGAAATTGTCCCAGGATGAAAATTTGTCAAAATGTTTTTATTTTTATTATCTTAGACAAATTTGCTTCTCTGTAAACCTATCCAGTCTCGTCACTACCTCTATGAAGTATGTCAGTGTTATTTATAGAATTGATGTAAGTCAAGGATGATTTTCTAATGCCCTTAGGCTGATTAATTTCCACCATGGCAATACTCTCTTCCTATAGAATTGCTTCAACTCTCAGAATTTGCATTTTTGCCATTATTCCCTTCCTGGTTTATTATTTTTAATTGTAACAAGACAAATCCTACGCTTCTCCAGTCAGTTTTTTCTCCCACTTGAGTTTTATTTTCAAGAATTTCCTTTGTTCCCTTTTTATGCATTATGTTGGTTACCTCTGTGTTTGCTTGTTTACCTGCATTAGCTTTGAAAAGAAAAATTACGGTGAAAATCCCTGCATCACTTCTTCTTTTTCTTTATTTTTTTTTTTCTCAGCCTGGTTTGTATTATTCATTTTTGTCTTTTAGGGAGTGTTTGGATTATGTTTCAATGAAATGCTCTTCATGGGAAGTGTCTCCCTTTGAAAATGAATCAGCATGTACAAATTCATATGTTTTTACTCCTCAGGAACAGATGTTAAGGGAATGTAGGTTAAGCTTTAGATCCAAACTAGTCCCTGCAGGACTATAATTTGCTGAGATAAACAGAAAGAAGGAAAGGCAAACCAACAGGGGCATCCCAGATTTAACATCCCTTCTGTTCTGGCTCAGACACATTTGACTCTGTCACTTGCAGATACGCTTTGCTGCCACAGCAATCAAAACCAACACAGAAATCTCTCTTAATCACTACAATATTGTCAGTCTTGTCTAAAGCTGTAAACATGCAGTTCACCAGAGACTGAAATTTGTAAATATTCCAGACAAAAGTGCATTGTCCAATACTGTAATTTTTCTTCTATGAAATATGTTTATAAAAGTACAGGTTTATAGGAACATTTGAGGGACTCATAAATGTCACACAAAGACAAAACTGGTGAAAATCTGGTATAAATGTTTCATGAAGGCTAACACAACCTTTAGGTATCAAGAGAATGCTGACAATTTTTTCATTGCCTTTGAAAATTGCCCCAAAAATTAATGGATTTGTTCTTACCTGCAGCCACTACTCAGGTGAGCACTGCTTGGTACCTTCAGCAGATTTTTGGAGTTTGTTTGATTGGGGCCACCAGCCAGCCTTGAAAATCTCTCACATTCACCTGCATTTGTTTTTAGGCCAATAAGCTATGATTAGCTTATCATCATCATAATTAATGCTGTATGGATTAATTAGTTGATTTAGGCACCTGAGTGGCAATGTTTCATTTGGCTGTGGCAGGATATGCACAGCATATCTCACCTCCAAAGACTTTTTATATTTAATACTTGTCTTGGTTTTTGTAAATTTTTCAGACATCCCTTCCAAGCAAACAAATCTTACAGGAAAAAGTCATTTCAGTAGACAGAAGCACGAGAGAAGAAAGATCATAATCCTCCTTTATTACAAAAGCAACGTGAAAGAAATATACAGAAAAGGAGGGCACCAACCTGTGCAGTCTGCACCATTTTCCAGTAAGATTTTGCAACCCCAAAACATAGTTTGGTGTGAGGACAGGAACTGGAGCATCTCTTGCCAACTCATTCCAGTACTCGACTTCCCTCACAATGAAAGAATTATTTTCTCAGATTCACAAAGAATTTTATGGGTTTCAGTCAGTGCCCATTGCCTCTTGTCAGTGGGCACCTCTGAGAGGAACCTGAGCTCTTGTTCCTCACAGCCCCCATGAAATAGATNGAACCTGAGCTCTTGTTCCTCACAGCCCCCATGACCAAGATATCAACTGTAGATATCTATTAGATATATATAGATAATTATAATAGATATCTAATAGAAATCAATATCAATAGATATCAACATTGATAAGAGCCACACTGAGACTCCTCCAGGCCAAACCACCCGAGGTCTCAGCCCTGTGCTAAGATGCTCTATGACCAAAACCATTTACAATTAATAAAATTAAAATAAATTATCAACCTAACCGAGCCTACATTTAAATACTTGTGAAATAAGGCATGAGGGCTCCCTAAATACAAATTGCCTTCAGAGAGCAGGATGTTCCCAAAGAGGAAGCAAACAATCCCTTACCCAAGAAATGTCATTATCCCAAAGAAAATATAAATCACAATGATAGATATCCAAACCTATTTCAAAGAAATTCTGCTTCTAAGATTACTTTGTGATTGTTTCCCTCAGATCCAAAAGAAATATGTTTTCCTTTGAAATGCCCTCCAGAAAGGAATGAAATTTTAGGAAGCACCAGCACAGAGTCTCACTCCAAGCCTCACATCAAGAGAGGCCAGGAGGTTCCACAGCAGCAGCTGGGAAAATTTATCTCACAGGTAGATCCAAACTGGATCCAAACTAAGAAGTTAATGTAGACGAAGCCAGCGTTTATGAGGACTTTTTCTAACATACAAGGTGATACTCTGTGGTACAGACCTTCCTACCCTTTGCTTACTGAATTATCCTTGCTCAAAAGAAGAAATATCAAAGCAAAGGAGCCTCGGTGTATCCTTTGTGTGTCTCCTCCAGAATTAGGTGTAAAAAGGGGTTTCTGTAGCACTGGCAGAAGGGCTTTTATAAATAAAAGAACATGGTAGCTTGCTTAAATAATTTATCACCCATAACCAAATACAGATGTTTCCATTTACCATGAGTTTCTTTTTTCAGAAATAATACAAAAGTAATGCTATTTTGAAAATACAATTGCATCTTGACAGAAATTTGTGTAGTACTGTATTCAATCTCAGGCATATGCACCTAGTAATTCCTTTGTGAATTTATGGCAATTATTCCTTAGCAACGTCTTTAAAATTTAGAGGTTTTTTTTCCTTGACACGTGCAAAATAAATGCCACGTACTTTCTGCAAAGCATAAACAACCATGGAATTACTTTGCAAAAAGACTGCAATTATCATTTAATCATGCTTAATTATATGGGTAATGTACCTCGAGCAAGTGTTAGAGAAACTGAGAAAGAGATACTTGGTTGCAGTTACAAAAATGGTATTTAATGTGAGAGAATATTGTCTGTCACACAGCACTGCACTGCTATCACACCCAGACTGATTTTACTAATCAGAAAACAACTCGAGCTTTCTGGCCTTTACCTCCTGACAGTCTCAGCTGGGACAAAACCTGTGGTTTAAAAACCTACAAAAAAATGAAAATATGGGAGCTGTGTCATAAAAATGTAATTTGTATCTTCTGCTTCAAGAGTTCCAGTGTTGCTTATCTACATGTAGGCTTTTTTGCCTTTTTTTTAAATTATGTATTAAGTTAATAAAAATCATCATTAAAACACGCCCATGACTCCCCTAGGAACTAACAACACCTTTTTTATGATATTATCAGCACCAAGTATTGTATAGAACACATAGAAAGGTTGATGATAGATCTGTTCTCTCCTGCAAGGGTTTTACAAACCAGCTCTGAGCTGCTTTTTTGGAATATCTTCTCCACCACACTTCAGCTTTCCTCCCTAAGGGAAGGGATCTGGCAATCTGAGAGTCAGAACTTGCATTTCCCAGCAGCCAGGGTATGAGCAGAGCTGATTTATGTCAGGCCAGTGCTCGGGGCAGGCCTGGCTATGTTAAACAGGAGAGCAGATTCATTTGCAGAAGCTTGCTGAAAACACAGGCTGCAGTGATTTATAGGGGCCTTGCCAATCACTAAATCACTTATTTGACTTTGTAGAATAAACATTAGTACATTTTTCCTTTTACTTGCTATTTTTGTTCTCATCTATAACGTGCTAGCTAAGCCCTAGGGGTAAAACACCATCAATATTTGTAGAACATTTGCTACATAAAAAGCAATTCCTGCAGTTGTTACCTAAGGAATCATCTGAATGTTTTGACCATACCAATGAGGAGCATCCTGTAGGTAACAGGAGGTGGACAGTCTTCTCTTTTAATGTGGGCAAACAATGACTTAGGTAAAGATCTTTGGCCTACTTAATACTGCCCATTGCAGATGTAAGCTGAAGAGCAAATGCAAAAGAATTACTCTAGATACTTCTATTTTTAAAAAATCACCACAAATTACTGAAAAGAACAAAAGCTATTGAGCTGTTATTTTTCCAGCTGTACACTAATATTGAGTTATTTTAATTTTGCTCCCTATGAAGCCTGAGGAAAGATGACCAAGGTTTCCTCCAACTTTTTTTGCACAGTCCTCTGCACTGGATTTTATCCGTCCATCCAAAGGCAGCCCTGCACACAAAAAGGGTCAAGGATTCCCCCAGCAGGGCATTAGGCACAGCTCCAATCCCTGTGTTTGCCAGCTACAACATTAAGTGAGGGAGAAAGTGAGATAAAACAGCAGGTGTCAAGTAAAAATTGCTTTCCGGGTCTAAGAATAGACAAGTTGATGGTTCCACTGAAGTAAATCAAAGTTTTTTCACTAACCTCAGCACAAGTTCTGTTATTTAAGTCTTGTTCAGCCCAGGACACCAGCCCCTTTGGCCTCAATATCACCAAAATAAATGGCAGGGTAACGCAAAACTAATCACACGAAAAGATCAAACACACATTTTTAATTAAATGCTGTTTAGTGTCCTATGGTTCAAGAAATAGGTTTTTCTTCTAATGATTTATTTAAATTTTGTTTGATACTGTGCTTCATCTGCTTTTGTTTGCTTTTTTTTTGATCTCAGGCTATTATTTACCTTACAAATGTTTCATGCCTGTCTAGCATTCTCCAGAGCTGTGAATCACGCTGCTTTATCTTCCTCAGAGGCATTCACTCCTCCTTTTTTATTGATGTTCTACCTCCTCAGGGTACCTGCTCTTTGTCCCTTTATTGATGCCTCATTGCATGCCTTTTTCATTTGCCGAACAGGTTTCTTGAAGATGGTGCAACACAAAAGTCAAAGCAAAACATCTAAAGAGCCCTGGGACAGACACAGGGCAGAGCATTGGAGTGCAGCTAAAAGGATGCTGGCCCTGCTGAGACAGAGCGGCCTGGCAGCCTGATTGGTGTGTCAGGGGGAAAAAATGAAAAGCAAAGAAGAATCATGTGTTAAGATTGAGTAGAAATCTTACAGGAAGAAGAAAACCCCTGGCAAAGAGAAAGCTGAAGCAGAACCAAACATACAAATCTAATTAAAGGAGGTATTACTAAATGCATGGTGCTTACATGCCAAAAAATATTGTTTAATATTGCCAAATTCTGTTCAGCTGAGGTGTCTTGGGTTGCAATGCAAGATGGAAAGTATGTATGCTATTACTATCTGTTTAAACCAGGTGGGGCAGTGTTCTTTATCTCTTCCAGGACCCACCCTCCCTCCAGGGGATCTCTGCTGTCCATGGGCCATCCAGGCTCACTGCAGGGCTCATCCAATGACATCATCCCATGGGGAGATGCTCCGCCCAGGNTTTTGGGGTTTTTTTACCATTAAAAATCCAGATTTTATGGACACTGAGTGAAATATCTCATAAATATTATCTGCTGTCTGCTTGTCCCATGCAAATACCTATCACCACAGAAATAATAAATTTAAGCATATTTTGCCTTTTTTTTTTTTTAAGGCATAAAAACATTTGCCTAGATTCTCAGTTTAACTAATGTTGACAATTCTACTAGAATATGGCATTTTGGTGTAATGTTAAGTTTTCTATGAGATTTTGTATGTATCATATGAAATGCCATTTATATTTTTTTTTATTTACATGCATGAAAAAAATAGCATGGACTAAATACAAATGAGTTTTCAGGACTATGTAACACTACGTATTCAAAAACTGAACATTTTCTTTTAACAAACTTTTGAATCTAAAGGGCCTTGAAATGGCAGGTTAGTTTGTAGATTCATTAGCAGATCTGAATTTTAACTTCAGTTTTATAACAGCTGCTGTACATTGTGGCTGATAACTCACAAAAATAACCTTCGTGGTATCATTTTTACTTCATCTAGTATAATTAGGGATCAAAATCAGACCTGTCACAGGTCCCTGGGATTATAACTGATGGATTAACCTAGCATAAATTAGTTCAGTGTCATTTCATGTTACCCATTGCAAGGTATACACAGAGACTTCAACTGACAGATTGTTGAAAACAGACCTTTTTTCCCTGAATCAATTTTTACTTAGAAATGTGAAAGTAAACAACTGTTATATGCACAAAATCAAAAAAAAAAAAAAAAAAAATCCTGTGATTGGAAAAATAGGGATGCTTGAAAAAAGTGATGGGGTATTACATTTCCCACACAGGGGGCTAGAAATAGATTAAGGATTATATTATTAGTGTTTTACTGATGCTGGGAGGCAAATTGACATAATTAATCACATCTGAATACTGACCAACAGTTTTTGTTTTTCCAAAATTGACTGAAAATCTGGCAAAAAAAAACCCAAAAAACCCTAAATTATTTTTTTAAAGTCTAGATAATGCACGAACGAATGCACGCCTTCATCTGGAATGACATTTAATGAAGGCAAGACAACAGAAATTGCATTACTGACATGCTCACCTTGAGCTTCAGGTAGCCAGTCCAGTGCTGGCCACATCAGGAATCCCCTGGATCTCCCCTCTAAAACCTGTGGGCAGACTGGAGACTGGGCTGAGATCTAAGTGTGTCAGAAGAGCAGCTGTGAGATGAACAGACAGCACTCCACCAACTCCAGAGACATGGAGAAGTTAAAAATCACCAGCTCAGGCTCGTTCTGAAATACTTGATGTTACCACAGAATGAATTCAGTGTTACATCTCCTTCCCGGCCTCTCCACCTGACCTCTCCTCATGAGGATGCATCTTGGTTTCAGCCCACTTGAGTCCTGCTCACCTATTCTGGAAAATGTTCCTGAAAATAGGGGATTTCTGATAGGACACACTGGTTTTGTTGGAATAAATGATCTTAGGATGGTTAGAAGGCCTTAAGACAAGGACTGAGATTCATTTGACCCCATGACAGCACTAGAAGCTGTGTGCTCTGGCTGCCTGTCAGACCAGATTTGGTTTTGGTTGGATTTGAAGATGTACAAGCTTTGGAAGCAACGACTGAATCAAGAGCCCCAGAATATGGAGTTGATCACATCAGGTTTTTGTATGAATATAAGAAATCCCAAACCAAGGCTCCCAGAAGTTTTCAGATCTTCATAACCCAAATCATTGTGATCCCTGAATTATAGTCAGGTTCATAGAATTTTAAGAGTAAACTGCTGTAAAGCCAGGATTTGTTAGAGAGCCCTCCTGTCTTTAGGTGGTTGTGCTCACCAGGACTGAGTCCATCAGCTTCAGAAGTCAGGATTCTCAGTTGTGAGGCACAAAACAACCTGGCAAGCTCTTTAATCTTCATTTAACTTTGGTTTTGGAAGTCCACCAAAATGAAAACACTTAGAGGAGGAAAAAAAAAAAAAAAAAAAAAAAAAAAAAAAGAAAGAAAAGATCAATCGTGTCACTTCTCTGCAACAATTTACACAGATGACACCTCCAGATCAAGGCTATGCAAGGTCACGGCTTCCAGACATAAGGCAGAGGAGAAACATGGACCCCAGCCAGTGAGTCAGAACTCTTAAATCATGTCACTATCGTCTCATTAAGGCTTTTCACTTTCTTTTCTCACCCTTTCTCTGCCAAGGTTTTGAAAGACACTTCTTCAGGGACCATGCCAATATGATGTAATCTCATTTAAACGGACATTGCAGGTTTTCAAGGAGGTGTTAAACACTCTCATAACGCTAATAACAACAAATAACAAGCCAACAATGATGATTTTTTGACCCTTGATGGAATAGAAGTCAAAACACGTTATGGCACTGTATATATTTATTAGTCAATGAAACTGAATGGCTTTAAAAGGGAAGCATGGATAAAACTGGGGTGGAAATGTCATGGGATAAACCTCATGACAGCACCATGGTAACACTTCTTGCTGTACTGCAGCTGAGTGCTAGGATTAATCTGCAAGGGAAATAGTTTTCATATCCAGACCATTCAATCAAATATTAAGTTATATGGTCATTATAGGCAACTGGGGAATATAAATAATAGGAAATGCTTATTGTGCCTCTTCTGGTATCCTTAGTTATTAAGCTACTGCTTCAGCAGCCACAATAAGCAATATGTATGTTTGGATTCCTGGGTAACTTGTTGGAAATTAGGTTTCACAGTAGTGTTTGTGTATTAGTCTGATCAAATGCTGCATTATCTTCTACGCTTCTTGGCGGTATTTATGTGTTAAGCTTCCTTTTATTAAGTTTCTTGCTGAAATATGATGTATTAAGTAAAGGCTCCCCATAGTAAATTACGTTGGTTTCTTGGTATTATCACGGCATTACCCAGCTCTGAATGATCTTATGTGCCTCATTAGCATAACATGAATTACAATAGGGAGTTTAATCTCCAGTCCTACCCTTCTTTATGCACATCTTTTTTCTCCCCATAACTTTTCATTACCACAGGCTGGGAGTTTAGGCTGACAACCAAACAAGAATGGGGGGAAAAAATCGTGTTCCAGGATGAATGAATGGAGCAGCCTGAGGGAACAGGATCTGAGTGTTCTCTCGGTGATGGCAGCAAACAGGGGAGTGGAATGAAATTCCAAGGCACACATGTATCATTTTTACTGACCCTGCATACCCAACGACAGGAGAAATGAGCCAACTTTTTGTCACAGCACCCTAAAAGAAGGGAGTGCAAAGACTCAGATTCTCCCCATGGGTTTTGTGCATCTCCTCGAGTCAGGAACTTACTTCTGTGCCTCATGGGAGGGAAAGATTTAGAGGAAGCTATCTAGATCCCATGCAGAAACCATTAGAACAGAGCCTTTTCTCACTGTGTTGCCTTCTACTGACACTTTTTAAGGATATTTTTTCCTATTCGTTTCATTGATATGTTTATATGGTCAAATTAATTTAGACCCTGGACACCTATGCACAAAGGTTTTTCAAAAACCCAAAATTCTAATGGTTCTTTTCCTGGGGACAGAGAAAAGTACATTGAAAGAGATTTTGTATTAAAAATATTCAGTTATATGTTGCTCTGCTTCAAGGGAAGCTTTTATTTTTATGTTTTAAAATAAATTTCAAATGAATGGCTCAGCCCAACCTTGGAGGACTGAGCAGAGAGGTTAAATAAATAATGACTTAATTATGGACAGCTTTCATCTCCAACCTTAAGACTTAAGATCTGATAGACTTTTACACCCACACTTCATGAAAAGCAGCTCCAGAAACTACTTTGAGAGATCATACAGCTACCCGAACAAGAGGAGACAGACTCCCATATGTAATAAAAAAAAAAGCAAAAGCAAGAAAACTATGCTGGTTTTATTCTAAACATGAAACATGTGTTTAATATTAGTTCCTTCATACAGCCATGTTTTGAAAACAAATTATACTGAATTTATGCTATTTTATTAGTGACTTGAGTGGTTAGGACTGAAGATTTTTCCATGGCTGAGCCTAAAGCACAGAAAACAGGAGAACAGAGTTAACCTGCCAGCTCTGTAACAGCATCTTGTTTCTTGAATACAACCTATTTCAGAAATCCTTGGTATATCCACACTGAATGTTAAATACAAAGATATTAACTTTTTTTTCCTAATCCTGTGAAGGGTTAGTCTAAATAAATTCTAATAAATTCTAATAAAAAAAATTCTGAGTGTTTGATTTAAGGTATGATTTCCTAGAAATTCATATATCAATCTTTAAAACAGAATCTTCTGCAGAAAGTGACTACAAACCAGTATTTTATCAGAAAAGTGCAACTTCTGGTACTTTTTTATCATGTTCCTGTGATTGCTGTAGTCACAGCATTTGACTGTGGGTCTCTTTAGGGTGATAATGTTTCTGGCTATAAATGTTTTTATTTATCCAAACACTAGCACTGAAAAGGGAGCTGAGCCAGCACAGAATCTTACAGCCCCTGTGGGCACCAGCCTCTGCCTTCTGGTTGTCAGGCAACCTCTCTGAAAGAACTCCATGGATTTATGGATTTAAATGCTGCACTTTCTGGAGCAGTGTATTCCAGACAGCTTCAGATTCACATTGCCTGACTTTAAACAGGGGCCTGTCCTCTGTTACCCTTTCTAACAAAAAACAGGTTCTTATTTGAGTACACCACAAACCTGAAATGTGTCACCTGCTTCTGCTGCAGATTTATTCATGTTTGCCTATAGCTGTTTGCAGTTACCCACAATTACATTTCGGCAAGACCTCATATTCCACTTTGAAATTACAGCTTTCTTGTCCTTTTAAAAACCATTTCAAACATTGCTTTTGAAATACCCTCATGTCCAAGAGAAATTGAAGTTTGCACTTCTTTACAGTCTACAGAGGTTCTGTTATTGTTTTATTAACATCTTTGTGTCTCATCCATCTTCCAATGACAAAAATCAGCTTTGTGGGTTAGCCCTGTCACAGCCAGAGGGATCTGTACCAGACCTGCTTCTGTCTTGTGTTTGCACCCTCAGTGACAGTCATTCATGTTTGGATTGGGTGTCACACCAAATTCAGACTTCTGTCAGGAGCACATGAAATACAGCCACAATTTTAATTTACTTCGTTAAAATGAGAACCATTTCCAACAGAGCTGAGTTTGGTTCAATACCTCAGGTTAATTCTAATTTAAGTATATGTAAAAAACCCCTGATATTATAACACTTGCTTATAATTCGTACATTACAGAAAGCCAGAAGGGAGAAAAATCACTGAAAAGGAGAAGAGGAAAGTTTTCAGGGAAGTGGCAGAAACATTTATCAGGCCAGTGACACACAAACCCTTGCTGGATGACTTTGCAGCAGCAGTTGGACACTGTGCTAAGCAGACATTGCCTGAAATTCATCTACTCTGGGAACTTGCAAAGCATGACTGAAAAAGATCACCTGGAATGTCTGAACGCATTTGGAAAAACCTGAGCAGTATATCAGCTCAGTCTGAAGCAGAAATACAGAAGCATAAACCCATGAAAATATCATAGGAGATGGAAGGGAAGAGAAGCAGAAATGTGTGTGCAATTCCACTGATTGCTTCCTCTGGGAATAAAGGAGCTCAGGTTAGAGTCTACATGAGCAGAGTCAGATAAGCTGTTTGGCAGGACAGTGGGAGGCAGATACTGATGCAGGAAAGAGACAGCAAAATCTATCATCAGTCAGGAGCACTCAGCACCTCTTCATTTCTACATCTTAATGCTTCTGCCATTGGCTTTTTTCCCTCAAAATTATTATTATTATTCATGACCCAAAACATCTCTCATATTTCATTTAAAATAAAAAAGATGGCATCTTCATATATAGAAGTACTTTTGTGCAGGATTTGTCTTAGTTTTGGACAAAGTCTTTGATGCATCTGTTGGCTTTCTTTCAATTTCTTTAGCAATTAAAGTCAAGAAAAATACGTCTTTTCACCACTTACATTTAGCATTAGAGGGTACATCCTGCAATATTAAAAAAGCATGCTCTTCTCTGAGGAATTAACTCAAAATTATATTACTAAACTGCCTTATTATCAACAAAATTTCCATTTTATTTTTTTTTAACGGCTGTAGCCGTGCTATTAATATGTCTAGAGCCAGAAAAAAAGTCACAAAGAAAAACATTTATGCTACAAATATCTCGTGACAAACGCTAACGCACTGATACAAGAAAATCTATGACAGTGTCACTCCAGGGAACTGTAGATCTTCAGTGGAACCACAGAGCTAGAGAGGTTCCTACAAAAAGGCACTGGAAAGAAACTGGAACACCTGGAACTTGGTGTCAGTCAGACATAACTTAAGTCAGGCTTAAATAAACAACTGCAGTTAAGGCTTGACAGCTCTTGTGCAGCATCCAGGAGAGAGATGTTATCCTAGGTCACAGTGTCAGCTGTGCCCAAGTCTGCATTCCATCCCCATCCCCAGGAGCTGCTGGAACCAGCTGGGGCAGTGTTTCCCTTCTCTCCTGTCCATGCCCAGCAATGCCGTGCCCATGGCTCATGGGGAACTCCCTGCGGGAGCCATCTCTGGTTCATGGGCCAGCAAGGAGCCACTGCAGGGCTCAGAGAATGAGATCAGCCCATGGGGAGATGCTCCGCCCAGGGGGAGGAGCCAAGCATTCCCACCTGGAGAGAATCTGGGATTTGGGACAGCACAGGGAGCCCTGACCCACTGGATTCACAGAGGACAAGAGCTGCCAGAGCTTTCTACAGGATCAGTGCTTGGACAAGAGCATTTCATCTGCACTGCTGCCACCACCCTGACTAACAGGGGGTCAGGTTGTATTCTGACTCTGTCAGTGATCTTCTGTATTATTGCATATATTTTATTTTACTTTATTTTACTTTATTCTACTTTATTTTACTTCTTTTCCTCATACTAAATTGTATTTCTGACTTAGAGCCTCTCACTGGTTTTGCTTTCAAACCAGCACAGATGTGTTCATCTCCCCTTTACACCTCAGTTCAGACAGGATTTTAGGTCCATTCCTACTTGGATCAGGCACAGCTGGGTTTGGCCATGTATCTGGAACAAATCAAATTCCTGCTGTGGTATCACATATGTCTCATGCTTGCTCTGATAAGCCATAACCAAAAGAAATCAACCCAATCTCAACAGTTTTTGTTGACATCAGATTAAAAGCAGGTGCAAATGTTTCACTTTTCTGGTTTTAAAAAGTTACTCCACTGTCTGAGCAAATGCTAAATAGAATGATAAACCCATCATTAAAGGAAAGAGAAAGTTATAGGCTAATAAATTTAATTCTTTTTCATTTAAGTGGAAAAATTGGCAGATTGAAAAATGCTTCTGCCAATTCAGGTCAACAGAACATTTGCTTTACAAATTATCCTTTTGATAGCAAACATAAACGAGATGAGAGACTATAAATTGAAAGGATCAAATGTCATTAAGTTGTGCACTCAACACGACAGCATCAGGAAAAGCAACATGTCTAGGTGCCATCATTCCAACATATAAATCACTCAAATTACACAATGATGTGGTAACAGCTTCCCCCTTTTGGCACCTGCTCATTGTATGCACGTTTATCTCCAAGCATGAACTGATCTGCACCATCAGATACCTCATTTATGCATCAAAAGTCCCCATGTTTGGTAAAACCAAACCCATTACATTAAAGAAAAAGAATCCTCAAGATCCAAACAGTGTTTGGGGCAGGGATGTGGAGGACATCAGGATACACAACAAGGGTGATTATTTTCAGCCTTCGTTAAATGTGCTGAATAGCCTCCAAATATTAATTGGCATATTGTGATAAATACTTCCATTGTTTGCTACTGCAGCAATTATTTGAAATGTCAGCTCCTCCTATGCTTCAGCAAACAGGCCAAAATAATAAAGGAATGGGTCTTACAAATGTAAATTTTCTTGAAAATTGTTACAGGCAGGAGCATTCATTGTCAGAATGGTTTGACTGCATTTTATTATTATTATTATTACATTTTGCTGCTATTATACCTGAAATCCTATGTGCTACTGATGACAGTATCTGACAGGTTTATTGCTTATTTTAATTTTAATAAGACAGATATCAAGTTTATGTATATTAAAAAATTCTTCTGTATTTATTAACTTCTCCATTCGGTCAAGCTCAGTCAGTACTTCATGTTTTATCTAAAAATACAATAAATAGAATACATAAAATAATTTATTTTTGTCAAAGCTACATCAGAGCAGTAAAGTCTACTGGTAAGACTGCAGGTCAAAAATCAGTACATTAGGCTTTCTTAGGAAATTTTTGTTCACTTTACAGCCCTGAGCAAGTTGTCTAATGTCTCTGCCCATCTCTGCATTCATCTTATATAGGGGCATGATAATAACTTTACATTTTCAGCATTCTAAGAGGGCACAGATGGAAGTCATTATTCAATGCAAATACTTGTTGTTGTTGTTTTCCCATAAAATCTACAAAACAAAGTGGTTTGTGATATTAGGAATGCCCTAGAGAACTGAAATTGCCAGTCAAACCACCTCTGAAGGCTGAGTTTCTTCCTCCACAGCCCCACCCCAATCCTATTTCTTGGGAAGAGCCCTGATCATTTCAACCCAGTGTACAAAACAGTTCATTCCAACACAATGGCCAGAGGGCATTTTTTAATAAAAGGCAGGACACCTGTAGCTTCTCAAAGGGCAATCAGCCACTTTTGATCTGAGCCATTGCTCTAGGAGAAGCTGATGGATTTGGATGGACCATGCAAGGTGAATAATTAATACATGATAATTACAGTGCACAAACTGCACAGGTACCACAGCTATCCAACTGCTGTCCCAGTTCTGTTCCGACACAAATATTAATCAAGACATCTCAAGAGGAACTTGATGTAAAAAATGAAATGGTCTCGTGTGTCTTATCAACTTTGAAGTCAGAATTAACAATCACTTCTGTGATTGTATCATTGATTTAAGCTTAGAGTCTTTTATTTACACTCTTGTCTCACATGTGAAGCCTTTGTGAATACAACGAACAAAGCAACCAAAACTAGATTCCCAGTATTGTTATCCTAAATATCCTTGGTGCTTAGGTATGGCCCACAATAAAAACAAAAGAAACCAGCTATGAACCTGCCTCTGGCACAGTGATCCAGATCAGGATCATCTCTAGAAACTGCAGAGCCAAAAAAGAGACTCGATTTTATATATAACCAGCCCAATTTAACATGTCATCATTTTTGCCTTAAATCAGTGGAACTCAGTGTAGTACCAAAACTCAAGATATTTACATTTCTCTTTTTACATAAAAGGCGCAGAGTAATCTCAAAGTACACATTTGAGGAACATGTAAAATTAGGGCAACCTGTAAAAATGCACACAACCTTCTCATCTGATGAGAAATGGGACAGGAGGCACAGACCTCTCAAACTGACATGAAATTAGCACTAACTCCAAACAGCAGGGCCAAGTTAAATCAAAGAATTCTAAAATTCTTCCTGTTGCAACACATCTTTGTCTTATACCACGGATTAGTACGTTCAGAGACACAGGAGCACAATAAAGGTAAACTACAAAATCTTTATACTCCACTGCATTAAGAATTCCCACCAGAAATGTTGTACAGGATCCAATTCTGAATTAACATCAATAATTCAGTGAAGCAGATGTGCCATTCTCCAGAGGCCACTGCACAAATCTTATCTCGCAATGATATTTACAGACACCAGCTCATTTCAGACAGTGCAATCTCCTCCCTGCCAGCTGTGACAGCAGCAAGGCCTGGAGTTTATGGTTCCATGTGATGCAAGAAGGAATCTGAGAGCCGTGCAGTTTCTATGTGAATGGAAAGTGTGGGTTAAGCCAATCCAATAAAATGAGAATCATCTTTTCAGAGCACAAAAAGTTTAGAAACACAGCCTTTTAAACCTCCATTTTATTAACCTTTATCAGCTGCTGCGAAACCAGCACATGATGAGATTTTTTGAACTTTGCTGTCAGTAGCTAAAGGGTAATGCTTGTAGTGATTGCTGTTTTGCAAAATTATAATTCTCATACCCAAAAGGTCTTCTAATGGATTTATTCTCCAACGATTACTGAGTGGCACTGGGAGACAACGAGCAGGGTTTGGTGGCTGCAAACCAGGGCAGGCTGGCTACAATTCCTGACTTCCAGCCCTGCCTCCAGAACCTAAATCAGGTCAGCAGTGTCACAGCAGGCAGTGGTGGGCAGTGCTGAGATGTCCCCAGAGAAACGTCCAGAAAAGGACACACCTGGTCACACAGGCATGTCTGCAACTGCCTGGTGATTTCAGCCCAGCCTGGTGATTTCAGCTCAGCCTGATGATTGTAGCTCAGTTGTGAGCTGAGCCTTCAGGGTGACACAAAAGGAGGGATAGGGTCTTTGTCTGGAAATTCCTTGGATCCTTTATTCTGCTGCTTCCTCAAAGAAATCCAGGGGTGAAAAACCAGGGAAGCAGGGACTTATATAGGGAA
This sequence comes from Hippolais icterina, assembly GCA_013400075.1. Classification (NCBI taxonomy): domain Eukaryota; kingdom Metazoa; phylum Chordata; class Aves; order Passeriformes; family Sylviidae; genus Hippolais; species Hippolais icterina. The sequence continues at coordinate 23,697 of VWYN01001360.1, forward strand.
GCCAGGGGGCGGGGCTACACAGCTTGGCCAATGAGGTGGAGGATTGAGAAATGAACCAATCAGGGGAAGGATTGCAAACAGACCAATCAGGGAGGGTAAAAACGAGGAAGTAGGGAAAGAACCAATAGGGGATAACTGATTAAGATATCAACCACAAAGCCTCATGGGGGAACACATTTTGTGGCCAGGCTCCAGGGTTTCTCCCTCAGGGAAACGACCACAGCTCTGAATCCTCAGAGCTGCTCTCTCTCCTGGGGAGAGTGTCTGGCCTACCACAGCACAGTGTTGTAGGTGAGAGGTGAAAATGCTGTTTCTGTTCTGAGCTGTTCTCTATTCTGAGTGGCCAGCAATGCTCCCAGCAGCACAGAAAGTCCCTGCTAACACCAAGGGAACAGGCCAGCAAAGAGCTGAGTCCAAACAAAGCCTTTGTGAAGTAATTAAATGTGCAGTTACTCAGAGCACACTCAGCAGACAAGGACAGACCTGCAGGTCAACCCTTCCATGTTTTTGCAAAGCTCTATAAAATCTGTCCTTTGGGGTATAAAGCACCCCAGCAGTCCAAGAGGAACAATACTTCATTACAGTGTTGTCGCCCTGGTTTTCCAAGCCTTCTGATGTTTACATTCTTGGAGTCAAGAGTTCCCACCCTTTTTACCAAAACACTCTGTGTTTTGCACATCCCTTCTTGGAGGAGGAGAAAATTGACAGCCTGTTCACCTGGCCAGTGTGGTTCAGAGGAGGGATGTCATCCTCCAATCCACTCTCACTTTAGAGAATCTATAAATTCTCAACAACTGTAAATAAAGCTCTCTTTTTTGCCTTGGTCGACTGAGCGTGTAGTCAGTGATCATTTCGTGCCTCAGTGTGACACAGTGTCATTTCAGGGTGGTGAGTTAATAAGCCTCAAACGTTTCAGCAGGTGTAGACTGCAGGATGCCAATGGGGACAGACAGAATCCCTGCTCCGTGGACAGAATTTTTAAGGCAAAATGCGCTAACCATAACTTGGAACTTCAAGGGGTTTGGCTGCATTGAGGCATTTCTCAAAATGGCTCAATATTCTTCAGTCTTCCCTGAAGACTTGAGATAAGAGAAGCTCCAAGGAAGGCATCCAAAAGAGAAAGTTATCCCAACCAGCCCTTCCCAGGATTCCTCAAAACAGATCCGAGGCTCACCGAGGGACCTGAGCTGATGTTTGGCAGATAAATAAAGGCAAGCAGCAGAAAGGTCAGACGAAGTCAGGCCCACTGGTTGTTAATAAAAGATTAAAAAGGGAGAAACTGCCTGAACAGCTCCTTATGGCTGAGACCGGGCAACTAAATGCTATCACAGAGCAAAGAGGCCCCAGATGCAGGGTCAGAGATCCTTAAATAAACCTTCGACTTCAGCAAGAAAGAAGACCTGAGAGACAGCAGCTGAAAGAGAATTTTCACTGGCAGGTTGACCACTGAGAGTTCCCTCCTGCTGCACTCAGCTGTTTGACAGAGACGGGTGTAAAAAACCTCATTTCACATAGCAGACTGTAACATTTCCTGCAGGAAAAAAGCTCAGGACTATCTTTTTTTCCTTTTGCTAGGTAAAGTTTTCAATTTTTCTCCTTCCTCAGAGAAATTCTCTATGTGGTTCTCTGATGGGAGAAACCCAGGAATAGTGTGCTCATCTGTCTGCATTGTCTGCTGTGGGAGTACTGGTACCTGAAAGAACTTAAAATCAATTATCATCCACAAAGCAATAACTGGTAAGAAAATACTCCAAAGTAGAAGATAAGCAACCAGCTGGGTAAGATGGGTGAAAGCAGGACACAGACTGTAGCAGAGCAGAGACTCTCAACAAAAGGCTTAGAGCAGCCATAATAATCCTGAATTTTTCAGTCTCCCCTCCAGTGAGCCTCAGCACACCAAAGCAGAGGGAGGTGATGCCACATCCCAGGCAAAGCGTGGCACTACCAAATAACAATCATGGAACAGTCCCAGCCAAGCAGGAAAAGTGCCAGCCTTTCCCATCTCCCAGCACAGCCATGCATGGAGAGAAGTCAGTCATTAATATGGATTCCAGAAAAGATTTAACCAATCTCACGGCCACAGCATTAAAGGAGGCTTTTTCCTAGATGTCCTGCAAAGTGGGGAGTGTTTCCTTGCACTGTATATGTCAAATGTCTAAAAACCAGGTATTCACTCTAAGCAGTGCTGAGTGTGGATGAGCAGCAGCTCAGCCCATTATACCAAATTACAAATTCCAAATGTGTGGAGCTCCCATTTTTCCCCCAACAAACCAGCTTTCATGGTCAGACCTACATGTAGACACTTCAATTGTTTGTAGTGTACTTGATAGGGGAACACTGGAATGAAATTATGATTATGCAATGGCATCTACTGCAAAATAAAATCAAGTCCAGGTCCAGCATAGGCTCTCCACATTGGAGCACACCTGGAGAGGAAAGTGGGACCTAAGAAACCTTGCACTTTGCTCCTTGGTTGATCATTTAAACCAAAGTTTCAGGCCTAATCATTTTTTTCTTCTACTATAACTTAGTTTCCCACCAAAGGACAATGTCAAATATCAGAAGTCCTTACTTTTGTTAAAATTTCAAAAAAGAACTCAGCAAAAAACTTCGAGAGCAGTTTTAAAGGTAGTTGTTTTACAGTCAGGGTGTGAGAGGGCTGTGCTACTGTTAATATTGTAGTTAATATTAGAAGGAACTGAAGCTTGCATCAATACTCTGGAGCTCAATATTATCTTTCCAGTCAGTAGAAATGGACACAGATGACTTCATCAGAGTTATAAAAATTTATATCATCCAGGCTATTGAATGTTAACTCTTTTGGTTCTTTGGAACAGCAGATTCCTGTTGGCTCTTAGGCCATTCCCACAGTCTCTCCAGTGCCTTATTTTCCTTATTGACAGAAGAGAAGTCATCAGTTTAAAACACCCTTAGGAAATGTTTTCAAATCTATGCCAGTGAAAACTATCATTATTACAATTGCAATTCTTGTTCCCTTTACAAAGGTAAATACCTGTGTAAAACTGCTCATGGCAGAATTTTCCACCACACTACATAAAAGACAGAAATATAATTCCTATAGAAGTACATGGATGACATTTGTGCACCTGTCTGGGAATTTTTCAGCGCACAAACTGAATTTAAAAAGACACACAGCAGCAGCAAATGGTCATTACAAGCAAATGAAGCAGCATTATGGATCAGTAACAAAGATCCAAGCAGAAGGGGGGAGAAGGCTTTTGTACCTGCACGTGAGAGAAACTCACTGTAAGTCAAAGCTCAGCAGTTCTCTCATCTCACAGCAGAGTTTCAGGCAGCCCCAGCTGCTCCCCCATAACCACCAGCAAAAGCAAGAGTAGGGGAACAGAACACCTGTTTGGTAAATCTGAGTAAATTTAACAACCAGCTTTCATTTTCTATCATATGGTTTTAAAGGTTTTTCTCCCTACTCGAGGCTTCTGTGACCCTTTCACAGACCCACACGCAGGGAGCAAATGCAGCATGTCAATTTAGAGTTCAAATCTGCTGTGTACAGAGGTGATCTCACACCCCACTCTTCTCACTGAATTCACAATTATTGTATAAATAGGTCTCAACATGACAATGTCATTCACCTTCCTCTGACCTAAATCACCACTGACAGACAGGTGAATCACCTGCCACCTTTAATTTCCTTTTCAGGAACACCATATCTGAAAATTGCATATCTTGAAGGGTTTGAGGTCTATTATGAATAGTTCCCACACCAAATCACTCATCTCTCAGTTCCAAAAGTGTGTTTCTGCATAAAAATCATTCACATCGTTGATCTGCCTTTTGGAAGTTTACCACCTTGTCCTTTCCCAGCTTACAACAACCCCATCTTCAGTAAGAAAGTCATAGGTCCATATAAAATAACTAGAAAACTTAACAAGAAATGAGGAAAAAAAAGTATGAATTTTAAATCCTATACAATATCAAATGTTCTCAAGGTAATTCTTCAGTAAGAGCTCCTGAGATTTAAGAGAAGTTGAGGGAAAATGATGAATTCATTAAAATGGGCTTTGAATTTGATCCAGAGTGACTTCCTTGGTATGCTACTTTATTCCATATCACACAGGTGGTAGGTCTCGTTGTTGGGTCTTTCTCATATAATGAAATCTTATGGGAAGTCCTAAAAAAACATTCTTTCAGTTATTTTTGTCAAAGTCACCAGAAATAAAACAGAAAGCATGTGTGCGAAACAGGAGTTGATCTCTGCAGAGATGGAAAGCAGCCACTCTGTTCAATTCACACCCACTTTGTAACCACTTTCATTCTTTCCTCTGCCAAGATGGAACCAATATGAGATTTATTTCCCAGGTTCAGCTCTGACTACATGTCATTCCTCTCTCTGTACAACACCACCCTGGGATGTAGCACATCAGCCAGTTTTGCATTAATGTGACTGCATTTGTTGCAGTGGAAGGACTCCTGCTTTAGACAAGTAAAGCAGAGAGCAGAACTCTTTCCAGTGATGCTCTGTCAAACTTGTATCTGGCTGCAAGAGCAAGTTACTGTGATTTTAAAATCACCATTTTTACAGGGGAGTTGAGAGAAAGTTACTATCAATTTTAACTTGAACATCTGCATGTGGTTGCAAATGGCATAAAGAGTAATTTCTTAAAAGCAAAAATTTTTATAAAGTTCCCTTACTATTAAAAAAAAATTAAAAATTAGATTCAGTTTCCCTCTGTGAAAAGTCACCTGGGGATCTGAAACCAGCTGTGGAGCAGAAGTGCAGCCCCAGTGTCTACACACTGACTTCAGATTGATAGGTGATCACTCATCTTCTCAAAAATGCCCCTCTAGTCCATGCTCATCAAATGCTGTCTCACAGAAGAGGAATACCATGGATAAAATTTAAAATTCACAGGAGTGCTGTATAATTGTTCTTTCTAACCATTATACTACTGCATTATGGGGAGGTACTGGTTGTTTGGACCTGCTGAAGTTCTCTCAGACTCGTTGTCCTTGCTGTAAAATAGACTTGGACCTCAGAATTTGAACTACTGAAGGTGAAAAAGTGCTCCAAAAAAATACATGCCAAAAAAATAAAAACAACTAAAGGACAAGCAAGGCCCATGCTCTCAGTCCCCAAATCTCTTTAGCAGTAGAATCAAGTAAGAAAAATACTGGTTAACTGCAGTGCCATTTTCTAACATGAAATTATAATGCGTTCTCCTTCAAAATGCGTCATTGAGAACTTGTTGATTTTTACGACAGCTTCCGTGGGAAAAGTCTACACGAAATCTTGGCTCTTGTTTCATTTTGGAAATGTCAAAATGCATTGTTTCAAAAAGGTTAAAGCAATTTTTCAGTTCGGTTTTTTCAGGGTGATTCATCTCATTTAGGCATTTGTTCTATGTTCTGGTACACTAGAAATATTGCATGAACACTTGGATTGTACTCAGCTATAAATTATTTGGGTCTTCTAACTACATATTTTACTGTACTTGGCTATTTTGACACTGTATATAATTTTTGAACATAAAGACCATTTGACACTCGAAAAAAATTTAAATTCAGATAAATTTACTGAATGATGTCATTGAACATAAGGGGAAAGAAATTTGAGACATTTCAGATTGAACTTTACACTCTCCACTTCAGAACAGTATTTTAATTGAATGACATTAAAAGAGAGCAAAACAACCCCAAGATGCATCCTCTGCATATAGAACAAGGAGCTTCAGAGTGAGCTTAAATGTATCCTCTTCCTTATTTCAACAAAAGAAGAAAAAGCACAAACAAGATTAAAATATATTTGAAGAACTTCCCCCTGATTCTACTCTTTCATTTACTCTTCACTGCTTTTTTGCTCCATATTTTTATCCCCCATCTCTCATTAGACTCAAGCAACCTCTGACCAGATTATTTACCTGAATTTTCATTCCTTGTGCAGAACATTGACAAGCAACATGCACAGAGGATGCAGGCAATACTAAATAAATAATATTAATAATTATCTGAAGAATAAAACACACAGTTCGTGTTTCCTCACTGCTGCACACAATTTGCTCAGGTTTAGTCAGCTAATTATTCATAGGCAGGGCAGAAGAAGCCACTTCTAAAGGATAAGTGGAAGCTGTGCTGAAATCTGAGGGGTTGTGCGTTAAGTACCAAAGAAAATGGGAAAATTGCTGTAAGAAAAATGAGAAATGAATAATTTTGTGTGGTATGAGGGAATAGAAGGTATCAGTCAAGGCAGAGGGAAAAGGCAGAAGAATCAATAACTGCTTCTTAACAAATCTGTTCCTATTTATACTTGGCATTTGTGACCTTCTGTCATACATCTGCTTTTTCCCCATTTCTTTCTCTCTTTTCCTGCCTGTCACTGTCTCTGGAATGACTGTGAAAAGCTGGATGGATCACATTCCCTAGGTGTTAGTTTATTGGGTTTGTGGGCTTTTCTTCCTGGCTGTTCCCCAAACCACTCCCATTCCTATCTCATGATCCAATACCTGGTGGGACTCATCAGATCCTTCCTGTGCAGCTGTTTCCAGCCTGGGCACCCCCAGAGCCAGAGAAATCTGCTTTTAATCCTTCCACACTGCCAGAGTCTGCACTCCCACTGCACTGTGTCATTGTAGGACACGAAATAGACTGACTGCACTCGATTATCAGAAGACAAATGAAGGCTTTATTTACAATTTCCATAGTTTCTTTTATGGCAGGCTGCTCTAAAAAGGGACCCCACTGGTCTATAGGATTGACACCTCTCTCCATTGGTTCAGTAACAGAAATAGGAAACAACACCTGGGAGAGGTTTTGTTATGGGAAAAATACATAGTTTACCTAAAAATGTTTTGAGAGAAAAGCAGCTATTTACAAAAGTTGTTTTAGAAAGAGAGAGAACTGCTGAAAGGTTTCCCTTGGGAAAACTAGCACGGCTAAAATTCTCTCAGGCTCAGAAAATCCTGTCCACGTCACTGCCCATGGAAACTTTTCCCTGTGTCATGCAGAGAGCAGAAGATGAATGCAGGCACACGATGTGGCCATAACATGGTCTGCCAGAGCTGCAAAGGCTCATTTCCCTGGGAATTGTGCTCCATCACTCGAGGCTGATGAGTGCTGCAGCCACTGACATCACTCAGCCTGCTCAGGTGAAGGACTTATCACAGGAGAAAGGGTTTACAGGATGAGGGTTAATACTCTGAGCCTTCCTCTCTGTTTGAACTCAAACACTCAAAAGTGCAATTTGATTAAATTTCAATCCTAAACAAAGTTCTTGAAAAATGAAGGATTTACAGCATGCTATTTTTTGCATGTTGTAATTAGATCCTTCTTATATGTGCTTTCATTTTGATATTCTCTCAGGCTGAAAATCGTGGGGTTTAAGCTTTTATTTTAAGGCACAATAAAATAGTGACTGAAAATGTAAAAAAATATAAAAGGTTATAAAGAACTAAACTATTAAGTAATATATCAGAGAAGGCTTCCTGAAAAATCAGCTGTTGTGAGAACTTGAATAATGGAATGAAGACAAATAATGTTAAGAAGGATTTAGTTACATATTTGCAAGAGGAAGAAAAAATTACTCAGAGTATCACAGCATAATGATGAAACATAAATTGAACTTCTGTCCATTAAGTTATGAATTTAACAACAATTATAAAACTGGAGAATTTTTTTAAGTGGTAAATACAGAAAGAGCATTACGGTGTCAATAAGGTTTTAGGTTAGTTTCAGGTAAGTTGATCAGTTCATGAAAGTCAGGAAAACTTGCAGTCTTAATAAGAAGTCCTTGGAAATCTAACAAGTTCCCATGACCAGTTTGGAAAGGGGTAAAAACATAAAACCTGCCACAGAGTCTGCCAATATTAAAATATTAAACATTTAAAAATACATACTATATTAAAAACCCAGATCCCAAATACCCATAACAGCACACTCATAGGCCATACTTAAATCCAGTTCCTTAATGAAATTATTCATGGCCTTTCCATACCTTCTGACATCTCCCATCTTTCTTATGCAGGGAGTGGAGGGAAGCAGCAGAAATGTCTTTACTTCTGCTCCTCAACACACTGCAAAAATACAGGATCAATGTAAGTTGTGAACTCCTTATCGCAGGTAAAAACACCAAGCATGCATATTTATATT
>VWYN01001361.1:358-80244 GCA_013400075.1 Hippolais icterina
TTTTTCTGGGAGGAGGTTGGTTTTTGTAGGTTTAGTGGTTTGTGGGGGTTTTTTGGTTGGTTGGTTTTTTAATATAAGGAGAATGATTTTGGCCCAGATTTTTAATGGAAATTAGACACCTAATTCTTATTTGGCTTGATGGTTCAGAATTTTCATTGTGATTGCTAAGATAAAAGTTTATACTGTGGTGACAGTTATAGGTATGTATACTCCCGGCAAAACTCTTTAATTGGAAGACAGCCTGGCCTCTCAGTAGTTATCAGTGTGTCACCCTCCATTGCTTTCTGCCTCTTGAGTTATAATTAGGAGATTTTCATCAAACAGTGCAATCAAAACTTTCAGGTTGTGGTTTTGATGTCTTTTATTATTATTATTTTTTCATGCTAAAATGTATAGACCAAGTGATTTCCAAGCTCTGTACTGCTAGTCTCAGGAAGAAAAACTCAGCTTTTTTCTAACTTGTGTCTGTGGCCAGAAAGTGTTGGATGAAGCCATAACATGCTTGACAAACCTTTGGTGTTTGACATTTAAAATGCCCTTTGCCAACTGTGCTTAGCACAGCGAGCGTCCTGTCCTGTTGAACAAGTTGTGGTGAAAAGTTTCAGTACTATTTAAGGTCTCAATCAGCTACAAAATCAACCAGTTTTATTTTCTCTCTCTCCTGCCTCCCACCCCCCCATCTCCTGGCATGGAATTACCTGAACCAAAGGATAACTCTTTGAGTTCTGTCTTAGTACTTCTATCTTCACTCAAAGTGAAGACTTTGAGTCTTTGAGTCTTTGAGATGGAATTTAGTACTTGATGCTTTCAGCAGTTTACAGTGATTTTTCTGAATTGTCTGTTCTTATTCCTATCCAAATTTCAAGGTTTATTCCGGGATAATATACAACAGGGATTTTTGTACTTGGGTGGTATTTTTGGTTGGTTTTTTTGTTTGTTTGTTTGCTTTGTTTTGTTTTGTTTGTTTGGGGTTTTGGTTTGGTTTGGGGTTTTTTGTTTTTGTTTTTGTTTTTGTTTTTGGCTAACTTCAACTTCAGGCCCAGATGTCTACATAGTTGAGCTTTGTGAAGCCAAAACCCCTAATGTTTCAGCTAACACTCTAGTCTTGTTAGATATACAAAGAGTACTTTTATGTCAAGTTCCAAGTCAGTAAGCTGAAAGGCTTAATCATGGTAGACAAGAAGCAAGAAAGCTTTTTTTATCTTGAAATGAGGAATTGTTTATTGAAATTTGCAGATTGCTTCAATCTGCAAATTTAATTATTTATCCACAACTAAACTGAAAGTAGGTTGGAGGCTCAAATCTCTAAAAGGTAAAATTTTTTTTGGTCCAGAAGTTAACTGTATCATTTTGAAAAATAAGAAAATCTAAAACACAGGGCTTTCTCACATCTTGATGGAATATTTTTTACTGATATAAGCTTGTTTCTTAAATCCACCTCGTGGATCACTATGTGCCTTTGGCTGTCCCTACTGGGGATAATTGCCACTAATGAAACAAACAAATGCTTACAGCTAACAATAGCAGTGCCAAAATCTGATCCTGCTTGACTGAGGATATCCAATGTGAGCACAGCTGGTTGCCGTAGATAGTACAGCATACATTCCAGAAAGGTACTGAAGCAAAAGGTGTGAAAACCTTTTTAACAGTTCTGGCTTGCATATTGTACAGAGAATAACTGCAGGATGTGATTACTGAAAAGGAACTACCTATTCTTAAAAGACCAATCATCTTCCCACAAGAGTCAGAGAGCTGTATCACAGCATGTGATGCATTAGCAGTTTTTCAAAGCTCTTGTGAAATTATCTTAATGTTCCTATCTGGTGTATTTTTGATACTTCCTGCTATGGTGTGTGTATTCAAATGCAGTCTCTTAGGTGATGAATGACGAAACACATATTTTTATTTCTGGATTTAATTATAATGCTCTTGAAGTTTGAAGACACATCTTTGTGCTTAGAGAAGCAACATTTTGGGCTGTCCCTTTAACTGAAGCCTCTTATAATCTCATACTGCAGGTTTTTGCTTTAGTTAGATGCAGGTTGTTGATAGATGGGCTGCATTCCTCCATATTTGCCCTTAGTGTGTCCTTCTTCACAGAATTCTAAACAGTTTATTTTCCCTTTCCAGATGTAAGAATCAGGTTTTGATATTTTGAGTTAGCTTCATTGGTATCTCCAGTGACACCAGTGGAGCTTCTCATTAAGTAAAATAGCTCTTTTCTAATGAAGGAGATTAGAATTTCACTGTGTGGGAGCAAAAATCCAACAACAATATCCTCAAATGTGTTAAGGTTGGTTGATTTGTGTTTTTGTGGGGGTTTTGAGTGCAGGGGGGTGTAGAAAATGAAAATGAAGCTTGTATTTATGTAAAAGGGAATACAAACCCACTGATTTTTAACCTTTTTTTTCAATAGCCTGAGTCACTTTTTGTATTCTGTTGACTAAACCTTCTTTGAGTGAGGGAGGACTGAGAAGTAGATATTGACTCACTTCTTTACAAGAATGGAATAGGAAGGAAGTACAGAGCTATTTAAATTACTCAAGCTTCTAAACAAAATGCCAGTGATAATTCAATCACAACTTTTTGATCAGTAAGTGGAAAGGAGGAAGAAAGTCTCTGCCTTTCATTTAATATTTTACATTTGATTTGCATAGATATTGCAAATATCTATATCTATTTTAATAAAGTAAAGTAGAAATAAAAAAGACATAGAAACCTTCATCTAATCAAAGTGTGTTCTGTCATATTTTATTAAAATCACAACTTCCAAAGTGTTAGAGAAATCTGTTAATACCAGCAGTATGACTCCTAAGCCTTAGACTTCTACTGGTTTGGATATTTTTAGCATTGAGAAAACAATATTTATAGATGGATTGAAGGAAAATATGAATTTAAAAAAGCATTAATTACATCGACACATCTGAGAGAGCAAGGAAATGTGCAGTGTCCTATTACTTAATAGATCCCATATGTTCCTCAGACAATATTTAAAGTATTTATTAACACTTACATTTGCATCTAACGTTAACATTTTAGAGCCATTATTCACAATTGTGATAAAGCCATGCCTTTTGAAAGGCTTTTGCATGGGCAATTTGGACTATGGGAGAACCTGTGAGATATTGACTAATTAAAGTAATACAGATCTCACTAATAATTCTCAAGGTCTTACTTGGAGTTTCCTTTTTGACTTGCCATCACTTCCTCTATTTGTTTGCTCTTAAGGTTTTTCAGAGAAATAAAAACCTCCCTGTGTTATATCTCTAAAAAAATGCAATGTTGTGGTTTTGGTTTTGGATTTTTTTTTTTTTTAAGCTCAGCAAGACCTCTGGGTGTTTCAATGACCAGAAAATATACCACTGCAATTTTAGGTTTTGGGACTTGCCACTGCTTTACTTCCTTTCTCCTGAGGAGAAAGAATCAGTAGGGCAAAAAGAAGAAAATTCAGGGATTGAAATAACAACAGTTAAAGATGTTAAACAAAGCTGTGCATACAAGCAAAGACAAATCTTCAGTGCTTTGTGTTGGCCGGCAGACACAGAGCTAGTTTTTGGCAGAGCCTCAGCATGTATTACAGTTACTGGGGAAGTCAAATGTGGTAATCATATACATTCTCCCCTCTTCCTTTCTTTGAGTTCTACTGCTGAGCATGATGCCATAAGGTATGGAAGTCATATTGTAATGGCCAGTTTGGGTCAGTTGTCCTGGATATGTTCCCTGGCAATTTCAGCACTTCCAGCCTTCCTGCTGAGGAGCACAATGTGTAGGTTGGAGGGTAGGGCATGGCCCTTGACATGTCCACATACTGCTCAGCAGTAGTAAAAACACTGGAGCGTCACAAATTCCCTGCAGAGCACTACTGTGAAGGGTATGAGTAGGCTACTATGAAGAAAATTAACTCCATCCAAGCAGAGTCTGGTAAGTAGGCCTGAGATCAAGATGCTCTCTGAATTTGAGTGATTCCTGACATTAAAATCTGACACCTTGGGATCCCTAAGTTCAGCATGTTGTGCCATGGAATTGGTTAGATAAAATCATAGAATTACTTTTGTTGGAAGGGGCCTCTTAAGGCCATCTAGTCCAATCACCCAGCAGTGACTTCAGTCTGACTTTACATGTTTCTGGGAATGGTGCATCTTCCATCTCCCTGGGCAACCTGTTCCAGTATTTCATAATGCTTATTGTACAAATTTTTTTCCTTAAATCAAGTCTAAGCCATTACCTTTTGTCCTACTGCAAAATGCCATGAAAAATCTTGTCTCCATCCTTCTTACAAGCCCCCTTTAAGCACTGAAAAGCCATTATAAGATCTCCTGAGAGCCTTCTGTTCTTCAGGATGAACAACCTCCTTCAGCCTGTCTTCATAGGAAAGTTCCTCCACTCCTCTGATCATCTTCACAGCTCCCCTCTGGACCTATTCTAAAAGGTTCATGTTTTTTTGTGCTGAAGAGTTCAGACTCTCTAGGTGATGTCTCATTGGACTGGAGTAGAAGGGCAGAATCACCTCTCCCAGCCTACTGGCTTTTGATTCAGACCAGAATGCAGATAGCTTCCTGAGCTGCAAGTGCAGGTTGCCAGCTCACATCAAGCTTTTCATCCACCTCTACCCCCAAGTCCTCCTCAGCAGAGCTGCTCTCAATCCCTTCATTTCCTCAGCCAACCAGGAATTGATCAGTACCCTTGTAGCAGCTTGCACTTATACTTGTTAAACTGCATGAGATTCCCATGGGCCCACTTCTCAAGCTTGTCCAGGTCCCTCTGGATGGCATCCTGTCTCTCAGGCATGTCAGTCACACCACTCAGCTTGGTGTCATCTACAAACTTGCTGAGGGTGCACTGATCCCACTGTTTATGACACTGATGGCAAAATTAAAGAGAACTGGTCCAAATATGGATCCCTGAGGGACACCACTTGTCACTGGTATTCACCTAGTCATTGAGCTGTTGACTACTACATTCTGGCTGCATCCATCCAGCCAATTCTGTATCCACTGAGCAGTCCGTTAATCAAACCCATATCTTTTCAGTTTAGAAAGAAGGAGGTTGTGGGAGACAAACACCCACAACAAAGGCCGTACAAAGGTCCAGATAGAAGACATTTGTAGCTCTTCCCTTGTTTACTCTTGTAGTCACTCTTTTATAGGAGGCCACTAATTTTGTCAGGCAGATTTTGTCCTTGGTGAGGCTCAGCTGGCCATCTTGAACCACCTTCTTGAACTCTATATGCCTCAGCAGAGCTCCTAGGAGAATTTGTTCCATGATCTTCCCAGGCACAGAGGTGAGGCTGACAGGTTCCCTCTTCCTAACCTTTTTAAAAATGAGTGAAATACATCCCTATTTCCAGTCACCAGGTTCTTCTCCTGACTGCTGTGACTTTTCAAATATCATGGAGAACAGCCTGACAGTTCCCTCAGGACTCTGGGACCTGATGAGATGCATCCCATAGACTTTCATATGTTCAGGTTTTTCAGGTGATCACAAATCTGATCACTTGCAGTGGTAAGGAATTTACTTCTCCAGTCTACCAGTCTTCCAGTCCATCCACTCAAGAGGTGTGGGAAGTGAGGTTTCTTGTGAAGTCTGAGATGAAAAAGTTTTTGATACCTTAGTCTTCTCTTCATCTACTGTTACCAGTTTTCCAGTTGTGTTCATCAGGGAATGCTTTCTTTGACCCTACTTTTCTGACTGACATACCTATAGAAGCCCCTCTTACTCTTTGCATTCCTTGCCAAGTTCAGCTTCATCCACACTTTGAAAACTGTACCAATGCATGACCACTGTAGCCCAGGCTGCCTCCATGCTTGATGTCACTGATTAGCTCCCTTGTAGTGGTGACCATCATGTCCAGTATCACATTCTCTCTGGTAGACTTGTCTATCACTCCTTCAGTACTGCAGGAGTTGCCTGGATGGCCTACAGTTTACCATGCTGCTCTGTCACAAAACAGTGCTTAGGACACCATCAGTATTATCAAGTCTAACATTTTTGGACTAAGTAAGTGAGGCTGTCATGTTGAATTGACTTGTGGCTTAAATAGGCAAACAAAAAATGAAAAAGAGGCCTCAAAACATTTTTTTTTTTTGATAATTCTGGAAGGACTTTGTGAAGTATTTTATTTAGAGATGGGAAGATAAGCTTCAAGATAAACTATATATATAACCAGTCAACTACCATCTTGTGACAGTGAAATTGTTGATAGCAAAATGTCAAAGTGAAACACCAGGGAGTCTCCTGGGACTGTAATTGATGGTGATATATTTCTTTTAGCTCACTTTCCACTTTCTTGTTCCCTTGCTTTTATTATGTTATTAACTACTTCTTGTTATAAATAGGATTCTTACTACATTTATACAGAAGTTTATATAGCAGCATATTTTTAAGTGCAGCTAATGGATTTTGAGTCTGCCTTCTAAATAATTTGATCTCTTAAAGCTGAATAAAGAAATATTGATGAATACACATGACTTAACAATTTAAAATTCATTCTGTTCCTTTTTATCATCTAATTTTCATCTTAGCTGACTCAGTGAGTCAGATCTGAAAAGGATAGGAAGCGAATATGAAAGGAATTAGTTGTACTATTTTTTACTCTTTGATTTTTGTTTTGAGGATGGGCCATAATTGCTTGGAAAAAAAAATCCTGAAAACCTACAAGCACAAGTTGCTATATGAATTTTCAGTATTGGATATAAAAACGCATTCTCTGCTTGTTTGCTTCCACTGTTAGCTTTGTATCACTCCTGTGTTTATGTACAATGATTGATTTGAATCAGTGTTTTAATATTTGGTAAATAGGAAATATGTTCTAACTCAGTGGACTCACTAATAAATATACTCTTCATTTAAGTTCATCCTTCTACTGAACGAATAGCTGCCCTGAAGCTTGAACATTGTTGCTCATCCCTGTGTAACCTTTGAATTCACACTTTGGTTTCCTGTTTTCTTGCATGCTGGGATGGGCTAATTGGTGTGCTTTAAAGAGGTTGACCAGTTCCTCCAGGACCTGCTTTCCCATTGGAACAGCACTGCAAAACATCCATCCCTTCAGTCCCTGAGCAGGCTGAAAAATACTTTACTGAAGCCCAGAGGGTTTTCTGCTGCTCTTCTCCCTTGCTGTGCACTGGGTTTCAATCTGTACCAAAAACTGATCCCTGCAGCCAGGTGGGGTGGTGACTCTGGGACTTGGCTGCAGAACAGGGTACCTGGGTACCACAGTGGGTAGCACTGAAACCATGTTCTTGTTGACTCCAGTCAACAAGCTATTTCACTGTAAGCATCAGTTATTCAGTGGTTTTGATTTATTGGACAATATGAACCTTTGTAAATGACTCAATATGTTATCATAGAAACATACAACAGAAACAGTGTGTGTGAATGTAGAAGTTGTAACTTGCTAGTCTGAAATACAGATTAATTATTTTTGCTTGTTTGACTGATATATATCCGACCAATTAAGAGATCTATTTTTCTTCTTCGTTGATGGATGCTATCATTCTCAGCATCTTCTGGGCAATGTGACTGTGACACTGTAGTTAAAATAAACATGGATTGTGAGGAGAAATTTTGTTGATTTCATGTCTTTTGACAGTTTGATCCACTTTGATTCAGAGAATTTAAATTCTACAGTTCTGGACTCTATCTGTGTTTACCTTTAATACTTTCACACAATTGTATAAAATTAGCTTTTCTGGGTTTGTTTTTGTGGCTTTTTTGTTTCTTTTTTTTTTTTTTAAGTAAGAACTAGAGTAGGTTTGGGGGTGTTTGTTAGCTACTTTTCTTTTAAAACTTTAGTGTACAAGGATGTCCTTGTCTTGAAGGAAAATAAAAATTGTCAAACTAGGTATAGTTAGAAGATTTAGTTATCTGGGTAAGGGAGGAGGAGACCTAAACAATATCAGGTAAGTGTAACCCGAGTAGTTTATGTAGAGGGATTATATGTGCCATTGCTCCAGGTGTCTCCCTAATATTTGATAGTGTACTGAGATGAAAATTGCTAGTGCTCTTACAAAGAGAGAAAACAGGAGGTAGAGAAAGCTAAAAATTTTAATAATAGCTATGCTGTTCATTGTAAAACACATCCTGGAGAAAAACAAACAAACAAACAGGAACCATTGAACATATTTAGCAAAATAGAAAGTAACCTGGCTTTTACTATGTCCTAGTGATACCATTGAGACATAATTTTGATGGTACAACTTTAATTATAACCTGTTTAAGGTATTCAAATTTTTTAGCACTTTCTACTATAATTCTGTCAGAGGAGACCTAAACTGCTTCCTTCTTCTCCCTGTGTAAGTCCCTGTGCATATATTAGAACACTGAAACATATGAAAAGCAGCACTACTTTTCTGATACGAAGCTTTTCTCCACATTCCCCTAGTTCTCCTGGAAATCTTGGCATTACTGATTATTTATTTTTAAAGCAACATTTGGACTATGAGAGATTGACAGGGTCTTCACATTTTCTGAAAAAGGAGTATAAAATGTGCAGCTTCTCTGCAAGGAGGTAACTTTGTGGAGTATGAAAAAGATCAGATTGGTGATAACAAACATGCTCTGATGGCAGTGTTGTAGTGTGCTCACCCTTGACTGGACAAAAGCCACATTTCTAGCTAGCATCAGCCTCAAACCTTGCTTGTTCTTTTTCCAATATTGCCAGCTATGGGTTGTCAGGTGTAAATGAGAATAGTTCGCCTGCATAATGAGCAATTAACTGTTAGGGGTTTTTTCAGTATCACCCTCACAATTGTTGCTGTGATGAGCTGCTCTGTTTCCTTTTGTTGCCCGTGTCTGTGGTAGCTTGTAGCTGAGGAAGATGAAGATGCTGTCCTTCTCCTGCAGCTGAGGACTTCATCCTTGACTTGAGTGACCTTAAGACTAGACAGAGTGTCAGGAACTTAATTCTACTTAGAATCCAGGCGCATATTTTTTACCTTGCTGAATTTTCATTGACTAGATGATCATTTTTCATTGACTAGAAATTATGATCAAAATTCAAAAATGTTTAGGCCTATAAGAGCAGCAATTCAAGTAAAATATAAAGCAGGTTCCACTTTCTATTTGGACAAAGATGTCAGGTTTGAAACTCTGTGTAGTTTAGATTGCTTACAGGAAAGATGTATGTTATAGTATTTATCTCTTTGGCATCCTGTATTTATCTGCCCTTTGGGAGATGAAGATAGTACAACACTATGTAGGTTTAATCTGCTTTTCCTTACAAAAGCAGAATGTTTTTAAAGGGACATTACCTAAAACTCTGTTCAGAAGAGTAACATGTTGTCCCCCTTTTGCTAGTAGTGCCACCAAACCTGGAGGAATGAAGACTAGTTGCAAAAGAATTCAGGCAGTTGAATTTAAGTAAAATAAAAGCATAGATGTGTCCTTTAAATCTCATTCTATGTCACTAGTTTAAAATCCTCACAAGCTTTATGTTCCTTAGTGTGGGACATGATCCATGGGAGAAAACAATCAAACAAGCAATTAAAAACCCCCCAAAAAACCAAAAAAAACACCACATCTGAAGAAGCTCAAACAAACAAGGAAACAAAAAGATATGCAGCACTGGGCTGTAGAAAAAAATGGTTTTGATTTCTCAAGTAGTAGGAAACAAAATGTTAAATATTGCTCATTTGTGTAGGAATTCTCAGTAAGAAAAATGGCTTGTGTAAATTGACATTTTCTCTAATGTCAGAGTAAGCTATTTAATAAATTGGCAGATATGATGAGCTCAATTGCCAAAATGTTTTCCACGTACAAAAGTCAAGAGGGATGATCCAAAATTCATGAAACATCTTTCAGTAATAACAGGACAAATGCACACAGATGGTTTTAAAAACTATTTGATTCATAGTGAAAACTAAATAAAAATTATTATTTCTTCTTATCATATGAAAACTTGTATGTAGGTGCAAAGAAGGAGAACATTGTCAGAAAGGTAATCTTTTGTATGGGTGAAGAAATACTTTGTGAAACACTGCATCTGCACTAAATCATCCCAAAAGATATGGAATTCTGAACAATCTGAAGAAGGATTCCAAGGGAAAGGAATGGTCTTATGCAACCTGAGTGATTCTGGTGAAAAGCAAGCAATAATCTGGCAGAACACTGTTCTGCAGGAATTTATAGTCTCAGTTGAATTTGCCTTGGTATTTTTTGTTACAGTGCTAGTAAGATAAACAGCAGGGATATGTTTTCAAAACAGAACTCCTTTTCAAATCACGTCTACCATTGTGACTTTATTACTAATGCTAATAATGACTAACCTTCACTGATCTGTTACCTGTTTTAAATTTGGAAAAAAAACTAGCAAGTCCAACACTCTTTTCCAACCAATTTTTATTCTCAGAATTTGAAAATGCAGTCATACTCCCTTTCCTGACCTCAAGAAGTCTGACTGGCTTTAAGAAGAGGCAACACATGCTTAAGAAAATACAAAAAAAATCCCAAAATCTTCACTGAGAAAGTGAAAGCTCTTTCAGTTCACAAAAGGATATTCAGAGCGAAAATTTATTTAATTGATAAGATGATTCTATTTAATTGATTTATTTTTTTAATGTTTGTGGCTGAATTAAAGCTAGTAAGTAAGAGGTAAGTATAGAATGTCACATTTAAGAGCAAATGTCACTAAAAAGAAATTAAAATTATTTCTGAACCACAGGGAAAACTGGTTTATTGCAGTGTCTGCTGCTGCTCTAGTACAGGTAGCTTTGGAACTTTCATTTTAACTTTTTGGTTCTGGGTTTTATAACTTCAGTTATATCAAAACTCTTTTGGATGATCTTTGCTAAAAAAGTTCACCTTGAAATTCCCAAAAGAATTTGGTGATGAGCTATTTTTTTTCCTCATTCATGTTCCAACTATGTGTATCACTATCACTATCCATATCTCATTCCTGTTTCACACTTAATGGCTTTTAGAACAGTTTTTACAAGAGAAGCTCTGTAAAAACATCTAACTGGAGACTTCTGTGTGTACTTTGTTTTGCTTTCCTTGCAGATAATATTCATATCTATAAAATTGTAACTTCTCCATGGGAAGCTATTTCTCCTGCTAAGGACTTCCACAACATTTTGGATATTCTGAAAGTTTTAAGAGCTGCTAGTAACTTGGTTTTACTAAAACCTTCAAAAACGTCCATTGGTCCGGTAAGTCCTTAAATTCTAGAGATCGTTCATAGATCATTCATTCTAACTTGTAGACCTCTATCCATCTGGGAATGGGTTAACAATTTCAAACATTCTCAGCAGATATTAGGATAGTGGACCTATTTGCAACTAGGCATGATCTGCTTCAATTTATGTTGCTTGCTAGCAGATTAGTTTTTCCAGAGCTCCTGCAGTTTAAACAAGTAACTTATAATTTCTTTTGGATGGACTGAAATTGAGTTCCTCTTGTGGGTTTCAGTTTAATGTTAAGATTCCAAGGATATAGTCAAAAGATATTCTGACATTTGATGGTTCTGCGCTTGACATAGCTGAACTCTAGTCCAGACTAATAAATTTAATATACTTCATAGGGTGACTTTACAGAACTTTAATGGAGACAAAATTTATTAATTAAAAATTTATTAATGGATATTTACCCTTGGAGAAGACAACAGATGTCATATTTTATAGATTCTAATATATGCCATACTCAGAAACAGGAGCTTTTTTCCAAATCCTTTCAATTAGACATTGCAGTCTTTTTGGATCTTGAGTTTCATCCTGCTTTTCCTATTAAGTCACATTTAGTTGTTCTTTTTCCTGTTTAATAAAACTTAATTTAATTTCAGGAAACAAATGCACTGATGCTTTCTTTCTATGCCAGAATGGAGACTTGTGCTTTTGGCAGCAATATTAATCAAAAAGTAATGCAACTTTCATTAAGGTCTCCATATGCTGTTTTAGCACTACAAAAGGATCTTCAAATGTATTAATTGTCTCAAGGCTTCAGCCTGTTGTTAGCATACTGGAGCATGACCTAACCAAAAGGATGAAGCTTTTCCTCTGTGAGTCATTGCTGGGATCAGAATGCTAATTCTGTAACAGAGAACTCCCTAGACCAGAAGAGTAGTACCCTACCTAGCAACTGTTCCTCTGCAGGAAACGTTTTTAATCTTCCCAGTGCTCAACTAGCTAAGATTTTCCAACCTCTCAGCAGTCGCTGCAGCAACCCACTGTAGTTTACATCCATCATGAGCAGGAGCAGCTTTTGCTAGGAGAGTCCTATATCTTCAGCAGTGGTGAAAGATCTTATAGGAATAAAAGAAAGCCTGCTTGCTAACTCATAGGGTAGGGGTGTTCAAAGGTCTTCCCTCAGAGGTTGATTGAAAGCAGCTCAGAGAGGTGAAAGCATGTGTGTATGTGTGTACTGCTGAGACAGGCAGGGCCACAAGAGTGAGGTGAGTGAATGGAGAATGCAAAACTATGGCGTGTACCACAGGTTCCATAACACAGTGCTAGGATGACAGAGGTACCATGACATATCAGTCATGTAGGGAATGTCTGACCTTTTTAAGGAGATGGAGAAGAGTATTATGGGACCTTGTGGGAGTGCTATCTTGCAAGAACAGTAGTAGGTAATTTTAGCAGTATTTTAATGAAAGACCAAGATGACCTAGGTAATAGTATCTGAAATACTGGATTTGAATATAGGTGACACCAAACTGACACTGACAGGGAGTAAAGCAGTTGGGGGCAAGTTGATTGTTTGGAAGGAGACCAAGGTGGTGAAATGGAACGCCAAGGGTAGAGTGTGGGGTGGTGGTCATTGTACAAACATGAGAAAAAGGAGAGAAGTTTGATAAAAGGGGCCAGTTTTGCTGACAAAGCACCCAGTACCTGTCCACTTCAGTGTATATTATCTTCTTAATTATCCTGGTCTTAACTATTTTTCATGTAATGCATTCTGTGTATGTGCTCAAAGATCTAAATGCCAGCAGCTGGAGGGTATGAATGGTTGAAAGGTCCATCACTGAAGAAATGGCTGTGGGCCATGGGGCCTGTAGGTCTACCGACAGCAGATGGTTTATGTTTCCCTAGGGCTTTGCAATTCTCTCTGTGAGTACATATAATGTGCTAGCAGATGTCAAATTGAGCTCACTGGCAAGTAGAAGGAGACCTGCATATGGGAAGACTCAAAGTCTGAAGCAGTGGCTGCATAAGGCAACCAGAATCTCTAAACTGTATTTTAGGGGGTTGTGGAGTTTGTACTGATATTTATGACTGTTTTGGTTTAACCTCAGTAAGCAGCTTAAGCCCCACACAGCTGCTTGCTCACACCACTGTAGTGGGACAGAGAAGAGAATTGAAAGTGTAAAATTGAAAAAAAACTCGTGATCTGAGATAGAGATAGTGAATGAATTCCTTATTTTGTTTTCATTATAAAATTACTTTTCATTGGCAGGCAGATATTCAGCCATCTCCAGGGAAGCCAGGCTCCATCAAAATGAAGTTATGGGAAGACAAATGCCATAACTCTGAATGTTGTGTCCTCTCCTCCTTCCCTTCAGTTTTTATTGCTGAGCATGATTCGATATGGTATGAAATGGCTATTTGGTCAGTCGGGGTCAGCTGTTCCAGATGTGCCTGCTCTCAATATCTTGTGTATCCCCTCACTGGTGGAGGTGAAGAACAGAAAAGGCCTTTGCACTGATAAGCCCTGTTCAGCAATAACTAAAACTTCCCTGCAATGTCAAAAATTATTTAATAGTAGACTCAAAACATAGCCATATACAAGATATTATGAAAAAAATTAACTCTATCCTGGCCAAAATCAGTTGTCTTGGTTTGGGAAGATAGGTGTCTGCCAGGGAGCTTCCCTTGGAATGGAGAATGTAAACCTCCTCCCCCCAAATTATTATAATTTTGAACTTAAGGGCTTTCAAGCAAAGATTTGAGAATAAGAATAACAGTTCTTTACTAGGAATATTAAAAATTCAAATGTAGTAAGAAAAAAAAAGCAAACAAACAAAAGTCCTAAAAACACTGACAGAGTCAGAATACAACCTGACACCCTGTTGGTCAGGGTGTTGGAAGCAGTCCAAATAAATCCTCCTGGAGTGGCAGATGTGGTTCTGTGGAGTAGAGATGATCCTGTAGAAAGGGTCCAGTGATGGCAGGATGGGTCCAGTCTTCCTCTTGTTATTCAGTGGAAACAGGCTACCTGGTGTTCCTGAGTCTCAGTTGTTATCTGGGTAGGAATGGTTGGCTCCTCCCATGGGGTGGAGCATCTCACAATGGGATGATGTAATTGTATCAATCATACCATGAGCCTTAATGGCCCATTAACAAAAGATATCTCCCTGGAGGAAGGATGAGTCATGGAAGAGATAAGGAACATTGCTCCACTTAATTTTAACAGCTGGTCCACTAGCAGAAGGCACCCGCCCCCTTCCTCCTGGAGTTATGAGGAATGGGTTACACAACAGATAAAGAAAAAACACAAAAAACCAAAAAAAACCAACCAAACAAAAAAACCAAAAACAAAACAAAACAAACACCTCCCCAAACAGTTTCAACAGATGGGAAATAGAATACACATTTTTGGTCACATATCGCAACCCAAGACACCAGTATATAGATATTATGAATTAAGATATATTTGTTAAACAACAGAGTGAGAGCATGTATTTTTTTCTGAAAACAGACTTCAACCCTTATCAGTCAAAGAGGAGAAAAAGCTTGGTGGTGTTTTTGTTGTGGGTACATATTGCTGGTGTTTTAAGTACATGTCAGTAAAGACACTGTCTCTGCAGCTATCTTTCAGTATTTTGACTGTGTTTAACCATGTCATTTTAGAATGGGTGTGCAATCCTGTTGCTGTCTGGAAAGAAGACAAAAACAGCCACACCCATGGGACAGGATCAGGATGTGGCTGCTCTTGTCCTCTTTCCTAGCTGGAGATTGTGTCCCACTGAAAGGCAGTTGCTGGGGTGGAGGAATCATGTATTTGCAGAATATCCTGAGTTGGAAAGGATCCACAAGGGTCATCAAATTCAATTCTTAAGCATATGGCCATTACAGGGATTGATTAACACAACTGTGGTGTTATTACCACCATGCTCTAACAAGCTCCTGGCACCCACTCAATTCTGTGTTTATTTATTTATTTTTTAACACCCATAAAAAGCCATAAAAAGTGGCTCATTACTTTTTTTTTTTAATATAATCTTTATATTCAATATTTTGAAATCAGACTTTAGTATTTAAAAGAAACAACACTACTAACGATCATTGTCTCTGTTGGGGCATGCCATGTCATGGCCTAGAAATCTTCTCAGTGTGCTGAAACAATGTTGGCTTCAATGATTATGAGAGAGGGGAAAGGACCCTCTTCCAGAATTTATATTTATTCCTTCACTAGTTTTCATAGATCTCTGACCTAGACAAGATTTTTCTTCTTTTCTTTTTTCTTTTTTCTTTTTTTTTTTTTTTTTAATACAAATGATCTGATGCTCCAGTCTTCCAAAGTATCTACTCTCTTTCAGAGAAACCATCTCTTTGACACCAGTTATTGAAAAAAAAAAAATTAAAAAAAAAAAAAATGGAAGTTTTATTGCATGTTATAAAAGAAAACCATTGCTTGTCTAACCAGATTTAGTAATTACATATGAAACTTTTCTAAACAAAACTTGCTTTACACAACCAGCAACAGCACAAATTAAATTTCAGATCTGTTGAATTTAGAACAGTGAAAATTGGTTTTGAAGCTGGTCTAGGAACCTTGGATAAGGTGCTCTTATCCACCAGTTAACTATTCCAGATTGTATTGCTGGGTGGCTCTCACTTCTGGGAAAGGTCTTTCAGCTGGAACAAAATCCCTTTCACTTATTAAAGTTCAATTCTTTTTTAAGGCCCGTGAACAACCCTCCGTTTTTGTTGCAGCTACACCAAAGCAAATGGTACTTGAATTGCAAGTTTGTATTTAGTTTAGCAGCACCTATACAAACTGCAGTACTGATAGTGCAACATTTTAAATAATGTAGCCATTCTCATCTGAGAGTTTTTTTCTAAGATAGTCTCTTAACAAAGATGACTTTGTAACTTGAATTACACAAGTAGAAAACAAAACTTCTCTCTGAGTAAAATGTGTATGATTGTTGCTATGAGAGTGCCTACTAGAGACAAGAAAGAAGCCTCCTAAGGAAATAGCTGTTCCAAATACATGCAGGGCTTTGCCTTAGTTACTTTTTACAGTTTCCCTGATTCCAAGATATGCTTCTAGACACCTTTACAAACTGGGCTCTTGAGGTTTCTTCTCCTTCTTATGTTCACATGCCTTGAGGGTAATGTTTTATAGTACAAGATGGAATATGCTTTCAGAACTGAGTTAATTCTAGTTAGCAAACAGTGTTTGGCTCAGATTTTGAGAATCCATTTTTCTCTGGCAACTTTCTGTCCTTACAAACAAGTGAGATTTTTCTGTTTTCATGTGATGAAATTATGTAATTTTGCTCCTGTGGGTTCTGGACTATCTGATGCTATTTTCTGGTCTATGCTGAATACATCTGCACTAAGTTGAAGCAGTGTTGCTTCTGGAAATTAAGATAGGACTTTTTAAGAGGTGGATTAAGGAGATGAATTTTAAATTCATGAGAACTAGCATTTTAGCAATGTAATCCAAAATATCTACGTGTATGAAATGGACTTCAGATTTTTAAGGAAAAAAAAAACCAAAAACTTTCAATAGCCAAGATAGACTTGAAATAGTTATTATTACTTAAAATGTCATCTTACTAGCCAGAGATTATAATAACTGTAATCACAGATTTTGTTGTCCTGAACTTCTTCAGAAAAATCTATATAAACATAAATTTAATAATGTATTTGTGCATCTTTTTGTTGTTGTTGTGTTTGTTGGGGGTTTTTTTGGTTGTTGTTTTTTGGTGTTTTGTTTTGTTTTTTTTTTTTACTCTGGTGTTCTTTATATGTAGGCTTAATCACATTAGGTTATATATTTCTGTTTTAATGATCAGATTTTAGGGGACTAGAAATTTTAGCCTTTGGGTACCATATATTTATTAACTTGTTTGTAATTTAATGAAAGCCAAACTTCATTTATTTGCTGCTCCTGTGAGGGAGACTTATTTTGGTGGAGTCTACTTCATGTTAGATGGTAGGTTCTGTAATATGTACTAAGGAGGTATGTTACATTCATAAAAGCAGCATACAAATACTATGAAGATCCAAAATCATTGCTTATACTGTAATCTTGTAGTAGCAACAAAAGAAACTACCCAAAACAACTGTTTGGTATCTGTATAAAATCACTATTTCAGTTCATGACTGAATAGAGTATAATAATGGTTTGTTCACAGCTGACACTTACTGATGATGTTTAAAAACACACACTGGTGACATTCAGATGTAGCACTGGAATTTATTTGTCCTTGCAATTATTTTTACAGTATAATCTCAGAAGTTTAACTTCAAAATTTGGTTTGTTTAAATTTTGAGAGAGCTGGAGCTAAAAAGGAGGTCCTGAAGTAAAAGGAACTGAGGCTTTACCAAAACCAGTGACTGAATGGGTTCATAAACGACTGGCAGAAAACATTCCAGCCTTCAGCCATGTTCCTCTGGTTTAAATTAATAGGTTTGAAAATAAGCATGAGCATCTTAGACATCAAAGCTCTCAGAGAAATGCCTTTTCATTTTAATTAGAGGAGTGTGAAGACCTTGTTACCTTTTGTCCTATATCTGCTTATAATAGCCCTCAGGCAGCTGTCCTGTGTCTGTGTGGTTGCAATAAGGACGTTTATTATCACTGAGTTGATTAATGTAAGAAAGGCTTCATGCAGGAGAGTTGCAGAGTAGGTGGATCACATGAAATTAGAAAGAAAGGAGGGCAAAGTGAGTGAGATGAAAAACTGCTTGAAATAGTGATAAGAGGAGGAAGAAATGGAAAGAAAAAAGAAATAATAGAGGATTGTCTTTATGAAAAAAGATCTGTTATAAAAAGAGCTTTTACTGGTTGATTTTTGTTGATATAAAATATCATTTTGTTTGCTCCACTTCAGGTTTTGGAAGTTTTGTAGGTTAGAGAAATTTCTAGAGTTCTTTTTTTCTATCTTAATTAGTGCTGCTTTCTACCAAAAGCCTCCCTGGTTTGATTTGTCTAGCTACAAATGTTAATATGTCTCTATTGAGCTTTCAGGTTGAATTAATTTAAGCTAAGATTTCTTCCTAATGTACTTCTTCAGTAAGGTTTTGACTCAAGGTTATAGCTAAATTAACTTTCACTGAAGGACTTTGTTCACTTAACTTTCTGCTTCTAAGCATTATTGGCAAGATAGTACCCCGAATGCTTCTCTAGGGCTCTGTCAGAGTGGATTCCCTGTTAGGAACTGGACCATAAGCACTTCTGCATAACTGCACAGAAGGCTGAGAGACGCTTAATGGCAAAACCAGTTATCTATTTTAATGGTCATATAAAGAGAACTTAACTACTATAGGCCTTCAGAGAGCTTATCTTATGATTAGAGAGGGATATGAATATTGATGCAGGCTTAGTGGACACTGGAGGGGCAGTTGGGGGAGGGATGTATATTGAATCACAAAATTATAAAAACAGATTGCTTTCTTTAAAAAAAATAATGAAATAACTTTTCATCAGAAAATGCCATGTTTCTAAATTTAATGCATTTTAATGGAGTTCTATGAATATATGTAGAGATTTGTTTATGTATGTATATATATCTGCACATATGTGTGTATAGAAACACCCAGAAAAAATATATTTACTGATATATCTTTTCTAATAATGTAAAGGCAATATTAATATTTAATCTCTGTGGTCTGCACAATGATAACTATTTGATATAATTATACATTAAAATGTGTATTGTCACAATGACACTACTTTGAAGCTATTATAATATGGCAGTAGAATACAGTAATTTTGAGATTTTGCAGTGAACTTTTTGTAGAATCGTGTGGAGAAAATAATGCAATTGCTTTATTTTTCCTTTTTTTTTTTTTTTTTTGAGCAGACAATTTTTCAAATGGCTAAGGTTTTCTGCAAAATAACATTGTCTTTTCCAACCACATGAGTTGTCCTTTCCAACTACGTGAGTTTTGAGTTCACTTTATTGTCTGTGTTTCATTTGATGAGTCGTCCTCAGATGATTTAGAGGGGAATGAGTGTTAAGATTGTGTCCTGTCGTGAAAGATATCTGAAAATATTTCCAAAAGAAGTGACATACATTTGAACCAGGGGAGGGAGCCCACCCCTGCTGAACCATGGAGCAAGCCCTGACATGATGGATACAGGAGACTTTGAACTGCAGAGCATGTAGCATGGCCCTAATCTCCTCTATTTGGAGATGGCTAAAAAGTGGGTGGGTGTAGGAAGGCATGGCCTGAGGATTCTTGGCTGCTCTGGGTATTGGAGCATCACCAAGTGAGACTGTGACAGCAACACCATGGTTGCCCATTCCAGCAAGGCTCTCCTGGGCACACCTGATTGCCAGTTTGTGTATTAGCATCCTTGATGATTCCATTTGGCATAATCCCAGTGCTCCAGGCTCTGTTGTAGGCAACATGCCCCTGGGCTGCTCACACATGAATGCCACCACCTGCAGAGTCTCCTTAGTCCTAAGATCCAAGCATGAATGATTTTCAAACTTTCCACTAGCCCACAGTGAGCTTGCAGACCTCCTTGGTGTCCCATTCCTTGTGGTGCCTTGTCTGAGCCTCCCTCAGCTCTTTGAGAGGTCTCTGCTCCATGTCTACACCTATCTGTAGCCTTTCTGTTTCTTTGCTTCGTCATCTCCCTTCTGGAATTCATTGTGATGCTCTTATCTCTTTCTGATTTGCAGCCTCATCTGTGTTGCAGAAAGAGAGACTGAGCTTCCCCTGGGATCCTGCTTCCAAACCAGTGGGGTGTGTGTGAATGTGGGCCTCCTTAGGAAACATAGAATTCAAATCCCTTCCCTCCAAATTATTAGTTTAGAGAATTAAAGGGGTTTTCAGGCAGAGGTATGGGAATGGGAATAACAGTTCTTTACTAGTATGTATAACAAGAAAAAACAAACAAACAACAACTACAGCATTAACGGTAAACAGGACCAGGGACCTTAAGGGGCTTTATTTCACAAAGCCCGGGATGGTCTGATCTCTTGGGACTCTGAGAGCATCAAGCTGGAACACTGGGAAATTCCAGGGCTGGTGGATGAGATCAGCAGCTCCGCAGTGGTCGCTGGAATGGTGGAGACGTCCCTGCAGGGCAGGGCAGTGCAGGGCCACAGCATAATGAAAAGCCCCAAAGCAGCACCAAAGGAACAGCAGCAGTGGGACAGGGCCGGCCCAGCTCCAGCAGGGCAGGAGAAGGCGAGCTCAGAATTCCGGGACACACAAGCAGAATGATGGTAGATGTCTCAGGATCAGACTGGTGGTGACAGTGAAACTCCTCCTGCAGTAAGGAGCAGCCTGGCTGTCCTCTCTCCGATGCCAAGAGCAAGAGTGAGCGAAGCTGCCCCCAGCCCCATCCTCTGCCTGCCCCAAAAACTTGTATTATCTCCCCCTCCCTAAGAGAAACTCCCAGAGACAAAAGAAGTGTAGCCAGGTGCTACAATTCCTATCCTTTGGCCCCTTTTGTCCTGCTTGAATATCAATAAGTACCCAGTAGTTGGTCTCCTAGCAACTTTTGGGAAAAAAATTCTATAGGTAAAAAAAACAACAACAAAAAAACCTAACCCCAAACACCTCAGGGAAAGAAGATGTTGCCAGGAGCATCTAAGGGAGATTTAAATGGTTCCGAGGAGTGCAAGTAGTAGTCCATTTGCACAGGCAGGGTGAGGTACTGCAACAAACGCAGCCAGCTCAGTTGCTAGTCCTTATATTCCCCAGGAGACCTCAAATATAATGTCCACTCTGAGGTCTTGTCTAAGGTCGTCAAAAAAGATGCAGCAACCCACAGCTAACAAAAAACCATGAAAAACATGCAGAAACCCATGTAGCCATTCAGACTTCAGGCTACAGTGAATGCCCATGCCTCTCCAGTGGATTATAGCAGTGCTGAAAGTTGCATCAGATGTGGCCAGGTGGACAAGCTGCTCAGCCTAGTGGAGATATGAAATGAAGTAGAAAGGCTGAGAAGCATCAGAGAATCAGAGAGGGAGATAGGCTGGTGGGACCATGCTGGGGCCTCCCTAAAGTAGGAGCAGCTACCAGAAACAATTCAAGATCAAGGGGATCCTCCATTCCCCAGAAAGGAGGAGGGTAACTGCTGTGAAGCAAGAAGTTGGGCCAAATGGGCCCAACCAGTAGGAAGATCTGCTGCCTCCATGGATTAAGGATGTCACAAAGAAACTTCCAAGCCTGGTGTGGCCCACAGACTACTACCCATTACTGTTCTTCCATACAGATGGTGAGGAAATGGCACCATGTAGTCTGAGAGCCTTCAAAAGAGATTGCAGGGCTTTGGGACCTTTGGTAAGGAAATCTCATCCTGTAAACTTATCAAGACTTAGCAGATGCATGAAAACCCTTCCTCAGGGAGTTTGTTTTGTAATAGTGCAAGGTGTGGGAACTTCAAATCTTCCTATCACAAAACTGGGTATCTATTTATTACTGAGGTCCATCTGCCAAAATGCTATGTTAACACAACTATTCTATCATTATACCCAAACTAGTGTAGGGTTTGGATTCAAATTAGTTCCTTTGTTTGTTTTGTTGGCTTGGTTTTTTATTATGTTTTGTTGGTTTTTTTGTCAGTTCTTACTCTGTTTCCAGTGGTGGACATGCCCTGAATCTATAAGGCAAGCAAACTTTTTTGACTCCTTTTGCCATTGTAGTTGTCACAGTGCTCAGAAGCAGTATTAGTGTTTTTCTTTTTTATCAAAAAAAAAAGTAGTATTTCTCATCAATGGTTGTTGTCACCAGCTGTTGAAAACTACCATCTGCTCCTTTTCTATCACCAGCTGTTGCCTACAGGGATGTGAATCTTCAGAAATGTTCTTTTAATAAACTCTGAAATTACATGTCTCATAATAATGCAACTTAATTTTTTGCTTATATGATTGTTTAAAATATACTGTTTGTAAAGAGGAATAAAATGAGAATAAAGGCTCAAGAAACTGTCTCTGTATCTACAAAATACATGTATGAATAACTGTAACTCACCATTATGCTAGATTGTCCAAACAGTGGGCAGAGATAGTTGTTTCAATATAAATCATCTATGTATAACAAGGCATGTAAATGTGTATGTGTGTGTATATTTAGACCAATTCTTCCTCCCCTCATTGAAAGAAGTGTTCCTCTGCATAGCAAAGCTGTTAGCGAAGGGAGAAAATTAAACCCTAAGACTGAAAGTCAGTAGTACACTCCTTAAAACACCCAAGTAAAAACTTTCAGATTTGCCCTTATGTGAAGATTTTTAACGTCCTTTTGTCTGCTAATGGATATTAAAAGCAGAGAGGTGCCTAATGGAAATTTTTATTCAAGAAGGAGTTATTTTGCTGGAGGTTAAGTTCTTTGAGAAAGTTTTTGTATATGTTGGAGTTTTTATTTTCTTTTAACAGATACATATAGTCAATTAGTATTGTGTCTGAAACCTACTTGAAAGTTTTTGCTGGTGTTCTGCAATTTTTCACACTGCTTTCTGGAGTTACGCTGATGATATTCTCTAGAATGAAGCAACACAGGACTTTTGGAGAGCTCAGAAACTCTAAAACACTTTCCCATACTTAAAACGTTGCATTTCTGCATTGAAGTACTGAGGAATTTTGTTGACCCTCGGATATCAGCCAAGAAGAACAACAGTAGTGGAAGCACTAGCCAAGGCTGAGCTCATCAGAGGCAGTAGTAGGAAAAAACCCCAATCTATTGTCAGAATACTAACAGCAGAGAAAAATGAGAATACATGAGAGGAACAGCTCTGCCAACACCCAGGTTAGTGAAGAAGGAGGCGGAGGAAGTGCTTCAGGCACTGAAGCTGTGGTGAAGACCAAGACTGTCCCCCTGCAGCCATGGAGATCCATGGTGTAGCAGAGATCCACCTGAAGCCTTTGGAGGACCCCAGAACAGAGCAGGTGGATGCCTAAATGAGGCTGTGAGCCTGTAAGACGCCCGTGCTTAAGCAGGTTTTCTGTTAGGACTTGTAACCCTGCAGGGGACGCACTCTGGAGCAGCCTGTTCCTGGAGGATTGCACCCCATGGAAGGGACCCATTCTGCAGCCCATGGGAAGGACTCACATTTGAGATGTCCATAGAGGACTCACCCCATGGGTGAGGATCTACACATTGGGGCAAGGGAAGAGTGTGAGGAGTCCTTCCCTTGAGGAGGAACGAGTGGTAGAGAGACCATATGCTGAACTGATCACAGCCCGCTCTCCCTGCCCTACTGTGCCACTGGGGGAAAACAAGGTAGGAAAATCAGCAATGAAGTTAAGCCTGGGAAGAGGGACGAATGGGAAGATTTGTTGTTGTTGTTGTTGTGGGGTTTTTTTGTTTTTGTTGTTGTTGTTGTTTGTTTTGTTTATTTTGCTTCTAATTATCCTATTCTAATTTGACTGGCAATAAACTAAATTAATTTCTCCAAGGTGAGTATGTTCTGCCCATGACTGTAACTGATGAGTGATCCTTTCCTGTCTTTATCTTGATTTGCAAGCTTTTCATTATGTTTTCTCTTTCCTGTCCAGCTGAGGAGGGAAGCAAGTTATATCAAGATAATCATTTTCCCTCTCTAATTCATATGCTAAGCATGAAAATATCAACTGTACAATTCTAAGAAGAAGAGCCCTCAGAATAAAAAATCCCTTTGTGAGGGTGAAAGACTGGCACACATGACGCTATCTCACTTCCATATGAATGTGTGGAAAAAATTTGTAAGCAAAACACTATGTCAATAGTAAATGAACTTAGCTTTCACTGTTTTATCAAGCAAACTTTTTTTTTTTTTCTCAGTGGCTGGTTATACCTTATTTTCTCTGAAAGTTAAGCAAGAACAGAAGTAAAATTCCATACACAAAATTTTTTAACATTAGAAAAGCAAACCTCTGTAATAACATGTCTGTATTTATTTGCATCAGCTTAGCATAGAATGAGGGTTTTTTTATTATAATGATTTTTACTGAATTTTTAAATGTTTTAAATATTCTTCCAAGTTCAAACCACCTGTTCAAGTGCAAAAAAACCTTGCAGAAACCCCAAACAAACTACAATAAACTTCAAACCACCTGTTCAAGTGCAAAAAGACTTGTAGAAACGCCAAACAAACTACAATAAACTCCACCCCCACAACTGGCTTGCATATTCTGGAGTGATCAGATGAACATTTGGCTTTTGTCTGAAATTTCTTTTGGGAGGTACTTAGAGTCCATGTCGCATTGTAACAAATCATTTTCTGGTGAGCATGGCCTCTGGTCTCCTAGCTGAGCACTCTTTCCTGATCCTGTCTCTTTGTCAACATTTAATCTAAGATCTCCAAAAGATCGTGCCAACTGATTAGTAGGGTGGTCTGCAGAGAAAAGAAGCTGTCGAACTAGAGTTTGCCTGTAAACTTATCAGGACTTACTCAAGCAAGTAAGGCATGTAAGTTTAGTATCTTGCTCTGCTGAAGGTTTTGTTTGGGAAGTTTGGAATAGGTGTTCTGTCTGTCTTCATTTTTCAACAAAAATAATTTCTATGCCTCTTGAGTACTCTGTAAATTAGTATTTATGGAGGGCCTAAAGGGCTATGCTGAAAGAGGGATGTATGTGAAGAAGTTCTAACAAATATCTACACCAAGTGCATGTAGGATTATTGCTGGGTTTTATTTCCCTTGGAAGGGAACTCAGTGTTTAAACCAAAAAGGATACTCTAGAGAGTGTGTGAGTTATCAGAAAGCTTCAAAGGTTCCTATACAGCAGTTCTGACCCCAAGCTAAAGTGCTTGTAAATGCTTTTATTTCAGAAAAGTTGAATATTTAAGCCAGGCAAATTCGTCTTCAGAAATTTGGCACTTCTCTGTTTGTATTTCCTGGGGGGGCTTTAGCTGATTCTTTCCAAGTATTCTTGCTGGGTCAGGGACACTGCAAAAGTTAGGGAGTGTCTCTTAAAACTTAATGGATAGGCAAGGTGGGATATCTCTTTACTCTCTTTCCACAAGATGAAAATGTCAAAGTCTCAGCCTGTATTTCAAAAACCTCACTATATTTTATACAATGACTGTTTTTATACATGAACTGCATGCAAAATATATCAGATGCCAGGCTCTTTGCAGGCATGCAAACAGCACTTTACAGGCTCTTTTTGCATGGCAGGAATGAACTATAATGGACACAAATTGATACAAGAGATTTTAATATCTATAAAGATATTTTCACTCTAAGTACAGTCAAGGAGTAAGAGAGACTGTTCAGTCTCCATCTTTTCAAGACCAGACTGGATTAAACCCTAAGGAATTGTCTGATCTCAGAGCTGGCCTTGCTATCTCTGGGTGGTTGGACTAGGGTCATCTTGAGTTCTGCTAGCCTGAATTTGTGATCCATGAAATTATATGGGATTAAATCCTTTGTTGTTTAGTCTTTTTTGTTATTATTATTATTATTTTCCCATTTTACTTTGGAATAGGTGAAATGTGAATATTTTGAGAGGGGAGAATAATATGTTTTATTCTGGTTTTCTTTTATTTTTTTCTTGACAGAAAGAAGGTGATATTTCAGTGGCACATGGTTAGCATTACACCAGCCTCTTTGGCCGATATCCTCTGATGTTTCTAAAGAGAATGGCACAGCACTCTTGAGGCCTTTGTACTCCTTTATGATTAGATTTTCATTAATATTCTTCCTTGTGATGAAAATCTGTGGTGCTACTCCTGGCTATTGCTTCATTGGAGGAATTTAGGTGGAGTGGAGGTAGTAGGTGTCAATAGGAGGCCAGAAAGCTTTCATAGGGACTCTGCTAAATCCCAAGAGAATGAACAGGAAAAAACCCACTATTTTTAAGAAGCATGGGCAAGGAATAATTTGCATTTCTACATACATCCACTGTCTCCCTTCTTCTGATCATCTTTCCCAGCGCAGAGAGAGCTTAGAGCTCACAGAGGACTTAACAGAAGCTGGTAGTGCAGGCTTGATTTAGACTGACCTGTTCTGCATCCTGGGACTGGAAACAAAGCAGTACAGTGAGATTTAGACTATCTCCCCATTTTGTAGCAGGCCTGATGCCCCTGTCTGGCAGATTGTAACTCACACTACACTGCAAAACATAACATCAAGATGGTCTGGAAAGAGCCTTGGTGAGTTGTCTCACATTTGTTGAGTGACATTAAAATAAGCATCATGTAATGGAATCTGTGGTCAGGGATGGATGTCAGTCATGCACGCTGCAGTGAGTAAACCCTTGTTTTCATGTGAGAGGATAGCATAGACCTAACTATTCTTTGCAGTGCCTGAACACTTGTATTAAACATGTATAGCTGAGGATATATTTGACCTTTATCTGAGTGACTGTGAAGTTAATTTAAAATGCTCTATAAGGACAAAGCTCACATCCAAATCATGATGTGGTCATAGCTATATTATTTTTCTACTCCACCTCCCTTCTGAAGGCTAACTTTGTGTAGTAGTACAAATAGTGTATACAAATAATTGTTTCTTTTTTTTCAAAATTGTTAGACCAAGATAAAACTTGGGGTCCTCTAAAGACTAAAGACTTTTTCCTTGAGCTTTGAGTAGCAAGGAAGCCGGACTTTAGCTTTTGACTGAAGTAAGGTACTGTGGTGGTGCATTTCCCCCTTTCCTTGAGCTGCACTATTATCTCAGACACGCTCATTAGGCCTCGGTCTTGACAAACAACACCTGGCCTAAGCTCCTCTTGAGCTCAGCAGAAGCACTGTCTGCTGCCAGGAGCTTCTGCTGTCTAATGAGCTCCTGCTTTTTAACAAACAGCCTTGGAAACCTATTTCTCTTGCCTGAATAACAACGCAAGTAGAACAACATTTTTGTTATCAAATTTTCGAAGAAAGTTACTGACCAGGATTGAGGCCAGGATTGAAAATTACTCAGACTAAAGCCAACTCTCTTGTGGCCCTATCAACAGTGGTCCTAAGTGTGACCTTTTGAGCTCTGCTGGACTGCAGCAGGCTGTGACAGGCAAGCTCCCACTGAGTGGGATGCCTCTCAGAGATGGGGAACTCCCAAGTTTGCCATGCTTGGAGGTCTGCTGTTGAACGTTGGCTGTGGAGCCTTGTACATACTCCTTCAGTCCATGTGTGTGTGAATGTGAACATGAAATAGCAAATGTACTATGAATGCTACTAAGATTCTTAAATATATTAGATTTGTAAGCAAGTTAGGCCTGTAAATGAGGGATTGATGTGCTATAGTCAATTCTACAGAATATTTGGTTAAATTGTGTAAATTCAGCTATCGTTTCAGTGCTGTTAAGTATAGGTGCTGCAAATACAAATAAACCAATAAAATAAAATATACAATAGTAAATAGTACAATAATACAATAAAAATGCAATAATACAAATGATAATAATAATTAAAAAATAGACCTTTTGGTCGAAATTTTTGGTCAAGTCTGGAGCAAAGTTTGGCAAAAGGGTCTAGTCTGAACCTTGTGATTCGGTGGGTGGACCTCCCTTACTCTTTTTATCCTTAACCCTTTCCATCCCAGCCTCTATGTAGATAATTTAGTTTAAGATTTATTGATTTCAGGTTTTAGTCTGATTTTTCCCTGTGTGCTTTAACCGTCTAGTAAGTAATAGAGTGCACCTTGCCAACAAACTTTTTCATGCTTTCACTTTTATAGTAAACCCTCTTTTGCCAATACCTTTGCTGCCAGTTCTTTGAACAGCCCAAAACACTCATTCATGGCAGGTACAAATACAGCTCTGACAATTCCTAATAGTATTGCTTGCTTCCAAATCACAGATAGTTCTGAATCGAGGAATGAACATTTCAGTCCAAGCTGCTGCCTGCCTATATTTTTTTAAAGACTTGTAAAAATAAGTTTTATCTCCCTATGCACTGCAGCTGTGACTACAGAGAGGATCTCACACTAATCTGATTATTATGCTATTTGTATGTGACTTTGGCACTACTGAAAGTGTTTCTGTAGATTTTAGAGTAGTTTAGAAAACTCTTCGTATACCTTCATGTTATTCCTGTACTAGCTTCTGTTGAAGTCTCTTGCAGGTTGTTCGGGCAAGCAAGCCTTGCTTCATTATTCTTATTATAGGAGAAATTAATTTAACTGTCAGGTTCTTAGCTACCTCCCTTTCCACAATGGTATTATTCTATGCGCAATTACTACTATCTTCTTAAGTAAGTGTGTTGTGTTTTCTACAGAATATTTTAAAGAATGAAGATTGAAATGTGCAAATAGCTCTTGTTCCACAAGTTTCAACCATCTGGTTGTTTTAAAGAAAACAGGAAAGGGAAGTGCCTTAGGGCATGAAAAATTATAATTAAAATATTTTAGAAATAAAATATTAATACTTCAAAATTCAAAATTCAACTTTTATCTTTTCATCAGAGTTAAGACATCTGGATTTGGAAGGCCTTTATTTTCTGCCTGCATCTGAGCTAAACATATTCTGTTTTTGTAGTGTGCAGTAAATAACCTAATACAGTACAGCTGAAAATTGACAGCAATGATTTTATCCTCTGTGCAGTTTGCAGGTTTTATTAATTTTCTGTCTCTTCCACAAGTTGCTGCAGTGATTATGCAAAATCATTACAGTCATAACACAAAACAAAGAAACACATCTTTTTTTTAATCTCTATATATTGGGTACTAACTTCATCTTACTGCAACATTAAAACGTATACCAACAACAAAGGAATTCATGCTCGGTTGAACAAAATGCTGAGATAAAGTACATTAGTGTTTGATGTCTACATCACACTGTTTTCTGTAGTTCTTATTATGAAGTTATATCTCTGAAAACATTTTTTGCCCCACAGCAAAAGAAGCCAAATAATGAATAATTTGATTGGGCTTTGAGATTTAGGATAAAACAATTTATGTACATGAGTAATATTTCTTAGTATATGCCCACGTTTGCTGAAATTAACGTGGAAAAGCTTTGTTCTAAATCACTTAGAGCACCAGAAAACAGTCAGTATCCTAAGGTTCTGTAAATTATGACCTAGATGGATTTGCAGCATCTGAGGACCATGTATAGCTTTCACAAGTAGAAAATTAATTTCTGTGTATATGGTAGTATTGACCATGGTTGGATTCCAAGTGCTCACCGAAGTCATTCTAATTTTCCCTTTCTCAGCTGGACAGAGAAGAGAAAATATAATTAAAGGTTTCTGGACTAAAATGGCAGGGAGAGATTACTCACTTTTTACCATCTCAGGCATAACAGTAATTGGGGGAAATTGTTGCATTTATTACCATTCAAATCAGAGAAGGATAATGAGAAATAAACCCAAATCTTAATACATCTTTCCCTCATCCTTCTCTTCTTCCTGGGCCTAACTGTATTCCTGCTTCTCAACATCCTCCTCTGCAGTGGCTCAGGGTACAGGGAATGGGGATTGTGCTCAGTTCATGACAAGTTGTCTCTCCCTCTCCTTCCTCCCCATGAGGAGGACTCCTCACACTCTTCCTGTGCTCCAGTGTGTGGTCCTCCATAAGCTGTAGGTGGATATCAGTATCTCCCCCATGGACCTCCATGGGCTGACAGGGACACACCCTGCCTCACATGACCTTCACCATGGACTGCAGGAGAACGTGTGTTCCATGGCCTGGAGCACCTCCTCCCTCCTTTTACACTGACCTTGGTGTCTGCAGAGTTGTTTCTCTGTCATATTCTCAATCCTCTCTTCTCTGGCTGTGATTGCTCCTGAGCAGTAACTCCTTTCCCCTTCATAAAGGGGTTATTCCAGAGGTGCTGCCTCAGTCCTTGCTGGGCTCAACTTTGGCCAGTCTTGGAGCTGGCTGGCATTGGCTCTGTCAGACCTGGGGAAAGATTCCAGCAGCTTCTCACAGCAAGTGCCTGTGTGGCCCCTCCACTATCAAAACCTTACCTCACCCCAATGCTCTTTAAAAATCTCCTAAGCATTTGGAGAAAGCTAAAAACTAAAATATCCTTCTTTTGTGTGTTAATGAACTAATTTGCAACATCTTTATTTCCTATCAATCTATTTGCAGATTTCATATTGGTACAACTTTCCCTATCGAGTTTCAGTTAAATATGTTGTTTGACAGCACCATTTTCAGCGTATGTATCTTGTATTTAAGCATGTACAGGAGAAATTTCCAGACATATCTTTTACAGTTGCTAATTAAAGTAATTTCTGTATAGTTCTGCACACCCAAAATAATCCAAATGTAGGAAATTTTCAATGTTAAACAGAAGCTATATTCAAAAACTGTTAGTTTCATTTATAAGGACCCCTACATGAATTTAAATAATACATATAATATTTGATCATGTACAGACATAAACTAAATAAGAAAGCATATAGGATTTTTTTTTTTTTTTTTAGATACCTCAAGTTTGTTTTTATTTTTTTACCTACTACTTTCCTTTTGTACACTGAAAGAAAAAAGTGCAAAAAATGATAAGGACAGAAAGAATACTACATTATTTCAAGGTGTTACAGAGAGTGAAGAAGTTTTGTTCAGTGGTGATAAGTATGTGTCTGTAAGTAAGCTAGAATTGCAGATAAAGAAACAGTTATTCCCTGGGTATACATATTTCTTCCATCTGGTGTATTATTCTATGAACTCACTTCATTTGGCTTTGAAATGCTAGTTAACAGCTGGTCTAAAGGTTTTCATATTTGTTTTGTACATGTTCATAATTCATGTGATTTTTAATATTCTCTGTAACATTTAACTGGTTATTTTATTTCAGTTTGATCATTCTTCTTTTCCAAAACAAATATAGTTTTTAAATAACTTATTTCTTTTTAAGACAAATCTGTGATAGAACAAAACATGTCAGTAACTATTAAAAAAAATCCCCTTGATCTATATAGACTGAAGTTGGAACAAAAGTAGCACTAACAGATGTATCATTTAGTCCAGCCCCCTGCACTGAGAAGGGACATCTTCAACTAGATCAGCTTGCTCAGAGCCCTACCAACCTGAACTTGAATGTTTTCAGGAATATGGCATCTGCCACCTCCCTGGGCAATCTGTTCCAGTGTCTCACCAGTCTCACAGAAGGGAAGTCCCAATATCTACTCTAAATATCTTCTCTTTAGTTTAACACCATTCCCCGTTGTCCTCTTGCTACCCGCCTGTGTAAAAAGTCACTCTCTCCCTCTTTATAAGCACCCTTGAAGTACTGACAGGCTGCAATATGGTCTCCTCAGAGACTTCTCTTTTCCAGGCTGAACAGCCCCATCTCTTTCATCCCTTTGGCAAGATCACTGATGGAGGAATTAAACAGTATATGCTCCACTATTGACCCTGAGTCACGGGCTACTCATCCAACAAGCCTTTCTTATGCTGTGCAGTCCATCCATTCTGGCTGCATTTCCAGACATGGCTGTGAGATTGCTGTGGAACACCACCTTAAAAGCTTTGCTGAATTTAGGTAAGCAACAATCACTCTTTTTTTCTTCTCCTGTTCTTCTGAATTATCTGTTCTAATTATTAAATATAGAACATTATTCAAATTGCTCACACACTTAAGAAACTGAATATATCTGATTCCTAATTAATTAAGTGGAATTGTCAAAAGTATAAAGTTGTCAACTGACATAAGTTGATACAGACCAGAAAACCATTGGATAAAAAAGGTGAAAGGATTCCTGTACATAAAATATATACTTTTTTTTGGTCATAATACTTAAATTAAACTTTGAGAGTTAATTAAAGTTTGAGACTACTCTGAAGTTTGAACTGAATGAAAAAGAATCAAGATCCAAAACATGGCTCTGCCAGTTAATATATGCCTAGGCCTCATGCATCTATCAGAAATATTTGTGTGGACAGTCTGGCATATGAAAATATAATATTTTTCCTTTTAAGTTAGTTCTTAGTCATGCAAGACAGGATTCTTTTAAATTCATGAAATAATGCTTTATATGAAGTATGTCTCAATGCCAAACACTGATGACTGTTGAAATACCTTTGGAGCAATGCTAGATTGTTCACTTTGTGTCTTAGTTCTTAAAAGCTTTTGGTTTTTTTAACTCAACTACTTTACATGACATTTGCCATTTCATAGCTGGCAATTAATGTACAGAGATCAATCAAAGATCTATCAACTTTTGATACATATTTCAGGTTTTGTAGAAATAGCTAGCCAATATATAATAATTACTCTTTATGTAGGGTGACAAGGCAACATTCAAAAATCTGAGCTGTATAATAATTGGCTATTTATATACCACATATATGTGATATTTACACTGAGGTGACATGCATAATATATGGATGGATATCAAGTTCACTTTTTCTCTAAAGAGGTGGGGTTTTTTTTCTTTCCTGTGTCTTCATTTTAACAGCAGGTCTTCATTTGCATATTATTTCTTAGACCTTTCTGTTTATTTATAATTTAACAGTTCTGATGCTTTTCATTTTTGGCATTTTATTCTTCTGTTCACCATCCTTTCTCACTTAAGAGTGCTGTAACCCTTGCCCCACCCCGTTAATACAGCCCTGTACCTAATAGTGCAGCACAGTTTCATTATTAACGAAAGCTTAATATTAAGTAAATTATGTACATTACAATCTTCACGTGGAAAGAAGTAAATTAATTCAGTTTCAGTAGTAAGTCAGTACTGTAGATACTCCAGTTTTTGTCAGAACTTCAAAGATCAGATCTTATCTAAGAGAGAAGAGGTGAACACATACATGATTGGGAATCTGCCTGTTTTCTCAGCCCCTAGTACTTTCAAAATTTCTGGAAATTTCCTATTTAGGTTTAAAGGAATAGGCATTCTTGTTTCCTGGTGGGATTTAGTCCACTTGTTAAGAAAGGTTCAGTTTTCTATTAACATTTTGTACCCACATACCTTGTGGTTTTTTTGTTACACAGGTTTCTGTGCTGCTTAAATCTTAATGCTCTGGCAGCAGAAAATGTTGATGAAACATTTTGTATGGGCTGTTTTACAGAACAAAGGTTACCCTTTGTTGCTGACTTCTGCAGTGCTTTATTTTTGTATCATGGCAATGTTTTCTGGCAATCACACAGACTAGCAGGAGTGAGCTACTAGCAGACAGTGGAAAAGATATTTGAGAGGTATAAATGCTTAGTCTGTCCCACACACAAAACCTTTGGACTTGGGTTTTGCTCTTACTACTCATTCATTTCTCCCTCTTTGAAAACAAACTACTTTTAGTAGCAGCAACCGTAGTAGTGCTAGAAAGGTACAATCTCTCAGAGAGGAGAGCAGTCTCAAAGCAATGTTTTTTCTCAATGTCCTTGAGTCCCATGCAGTCCTATGGACTTGGTATTTCCAGTCTGATCAATTTTATTGTCCTCCTCTCTACTGTGATTTACTCTTGTAGGTAATACTTCACTCCCTCAGACCCTGAGGCTGCCATTCAGTACAGTAAGGAGTACCAAGAGTAGACCTCACCGGTAAAGGCAGAAGAGGAAAACAAGTTTATGTGTTCATCCTTCATCACTAGATCTCCTACCTTTATTAGGAGCAAATGTGAGTTTTCCTTGGTCCTGTTTTGTTGCCTGATAGTGCTCTGATAGGAGCCTTTTGTTCCCCTTGATGTTCTACACCCATTTTGCTCCCAGTGATCCTTTTCCTGATCTTGCTTACCATGTAATCACAGAGCGTTTACCCAATGCAGGATTTTCTTTCTCTACCTGGGAAGAGGATAATGTATTATAATATAAACAGTTGTAACTGTTTACAGCCAGAGGTGGTTAGACTCTTCTGTTCTGGAGTTTGCACTGTAGTTTTATTTCATAAAAGTACTTCCATGCTGAACTGTGCTCTCCTATTAGTGTTAAAGAAAAAAGGATGTGATAAGAATCAGAAGTATTAGAGGAAGCAGAGAAATGTACCAGTGCGGTTCAGAAATAGAGACCAGGAGTGAAGACAGGAAAATCTCTTTCATATTGAATAATGGTTGTATTGTTGAGTGGCAAAATCTACTTAAGACCCCTTCCAATATGTTACAGTCTGCAGCTTCCAGGACTGTTGATTCATTCACTGACAGAAATCCAGAATGTAAGCTGCCTCCATATGGGAAATTCAATAGCTTTTTTTCTTTTTTTTTTAGGAATGTGAGACAGTGCAGTTTATACAGAAATACATGTAGCTTCATGGTGTACTTGAGGATCTAAATAAACAGTTCAGAATCTCAGAATCTCAAAAAAGTTTTAAACACTTTATTGGCAGGTACTGTGAAAAGCTAAAACTGTAGGGAGCTGCAAGTTTCAAGCTGAAAAATGGACATAATGAATTCTCACTGGATGTAAGATCCTAAAATTTGAATCTCAGCTCTGCTCCTTCTTGTGCTATTATTTTTGACTACTAGAAGAATTTCACTCCAATTGCTTTCTAAAATGAGCAGATCTGACAAGCTACTTTTTCAAAATATCCCTTTGGTTGCTGTATATCCCTGTCATTACAGAGAGCTGATGTCAGATGGGTTTATTTTGGTTTTATTTGAACTACCTTAACTTAAGAAGTTACTGAAAATTTTTGCTGGGTTTTTTTATAAGACTAAAAATATATTGAAAGCATGATAATTTCATAGAACTCGAACTGCAACATTTCTGCTTTTGCCTTTTTAATAACTTTATCTCCCATATCATACTTCTTCCACTCTCTACTGTCTTCTTCCTGGTGTATTTATTACCTTTACTAATACAGCTTGTAATACCTCAGCATATTAAATAATGTAGTACTTCTTTAACTGCACCTGACACTATAAACTCAAAAACAAGTAATGAAATTTGGGTAGAATACACAGGCCCAAATAATATTATTTTGGGCGGATAAGAGATAATGTCTTATCTTCATTCCTTAAGTAGAATTCAGAAAGAGTGTCACTGCAGGGTGTGATGTAACTGGTGTGTTCTAGTGAAGACAATGTCAGATATTTATTATTCCCCTTCCTATTTTTGTTAATGAATTAACAGAATGCTGTGAATGTTATTAAAGTCAGACTGAATAAGACAGAAACTTAGTTATATCAACAGTAAAATTCAGTTTGACAAAGTTAATAGAATTTCTTTCTGCATATTTTGCAGAACACAGCATCCTAGATTCTTTCTGCATGGTGGGAAACAGCAAAATACTAGGTAGTTTCATTAGTGTTTCTAGAAAACTGCCTCCTCCCAACAGTATTTAAAGAACCAAAATAGACTTGCTTTAATCCGTCATTACATAAAAGGATGTTTGTGGTGCTATGCAAAGAATTATCTTGTTCTCTTATAGAGGAAATTATGTCTCTACTCTGTAGCAAATTTGAATTTCATGGGTTTTTTTCAGTGAAGTGCTGTTCAAGGTGATTAAGGATGTATAATCTTTCTCAGTATGATGTATAAACTCATTCTGCTTTCACTTCATGCCTTGCCTTTATGCTTACACACAGTAGTGGAACATTAACCTCCATTTTAATTCTACAATGTTAACACATAGCTCTTTGTAGTGAAGATGGTAAAGAAAATCAAATCATATGCCTCAGGGATTCAGACACTGGCCTGCATAGGGGTCAGAGGACTCCCCAGATGCTAACAAGGACATACGCTGGATGAATCTTGAAGGTGTCTCATTTCTTTATCTGAAGCACCAGTACCTGCTGTACCTGGAAATAGGATACCAGATGAACTGGCAGCAATCAAACACATTCAGAAGATTTTAAACTAAAATTTAATCACTGCCTGTTCACTTCAGAGAAAAACAATTGTCATCTTCTCCTCTCTTTCCCCTGCAATAATGAGAGGTTGATTTGCTAATCTTTCAATCAAGTACAGGATGCAGTGTTTGAAATGTCAATAAGAGGCTTGTATTTCTAAAGACATAGTGAGATTTAAGAATTTAGTGAGGGAAGTTTCGAAACTAACATCCACATTAAGTAAAAAATAGGTAAATTTTGGGTAGCTACAAATCTGAATGGGATTTCTGAGACCTTTTATGATGGAGAATATAAAATTAAATAAATAGAGGAAGGAGGAGTGGAAAATTCCATGGGTAAGAGTGGAAATGCAGTTCAAGACCTAAATTTATGTACAGGGATTAAACCCATGGCTATGTGGCTCAATTGCATGTCTATAGGAAACAATCAAGATGACAGTGGAAAGTGACTCTAGAATTAGAAAGTGTATGGTAAACCTGACTTTCAAATACTTCTTATTTCTTTTTAAATGCTTTCTTTCTTCTACTTTATGTTGGTTGGTT
Organism: Hippolais icterina; assembly: GCA_013400075.1. Lineage (NCBI taxonomy): Eukaryota > Metazoa > Chordata > Aves > Passeriformes > Sylviidae > Hippolais > Hippolais icterina. The sequence continues at coordinate 36,616 of VWYN01001361.1, forward strand.
GGTTGGTTGGTTGGTTGGTTGGTTGGTTGGTTGGTTGGCTGGTTGGTTAGTTGGTTGGTTGGTTGGTTGGTTGGTTGGTTTGTTGGGGTTTTTTTCCCCGCTTCAAATATTTATATTTTGCGGGGAATTTTGCTACTAGTTTAACTACCTTAAAGGGGTTGTGAATCTATTTGGCAGTCTGAATTATGGAATCACTCAGTTCAGGACTGCACACACTGTCCCCATATATCCACACACTGTTCCGAATGTGTCTATGCATCAGCATGTTTTTGCACTTTAGCCTTGCAGACTGATTTGAAAATTCAATCATGTTAAAGATTAGTAAGAAAATATTCTCTTTGACCTCTGTGATATTTGATATAAAGAAGGATGCTGTGTTTTTGAAAACACCTGCAAATTTTATTCTTTTTTTGTAGAATATTGGAGGTTTTTATACAGTTTCAAAGGAGATGCACACAAGTATTTAAAAGCTGTAACTTCTACAACCTTTTAACTTTTATAACCTTCTATAAGGGCATATATTTACACATGTACACATATATATGTATAGATATAATATAACTGACAATATGCTAGTTTTAGATTAGAGTTTCTTCTCTGCTCAGCAATCATGCTGGCCAGTCTTAAATTAGTAAAAGTAGAGGGTTCTTACTGCACAAGCAATGGCCACAGATGATCTTCATGAAACTTATTTCTCTTATGAAAACAGTCATCAATTCCCTTTCATGCATAGGTTCAGCCCTCATGTTTATCTTGTAATAACACTCCTATGAAATGAAGTGGTTCTTCTTTTTCTGTTCACACTTTTAAAAGAAGTATAGTAATTATGCTTTAAATTTAGGCATCAGGTTTAACACAAAATATTGTTTTTCTTTGAGTTCTTAGTGTTGCATACAACTTTTTTTCAAGTCCAACTCCAATTAAATATTTCAATTCTAAACCTTGAAAACTTTGGACATTGAACTTCTTAAGGGACACAGTTAAGAACGTTAGTGATGTCTAGACAGTGATGGTTGTAAGAGCTTGAATGCATGCATTTTTGGCTATCAAGTAAATGAATGTCTGCTGCTATAGGAAACCAGGCTACATCAAAGGCATTATTTTCCAAAAGAAAAAGTTACATACAATGAAATTTCATTAATTCTCTCACAAAATAGTGATAGCACTGACATGATTATGTTATTCTCAGTAATTAACAGATGTTTCGGTCACATTTATAAAATCAGAACATAAAAGAATATTTAATATAAATTAACATATCTGTTTATTTTTTGTCTGTTTATCACTTCAGTTTTGTTTTAAATAGTGATAATTTTTAAAAAATAAACTACCTTTATTTGAGACACATATCTTTGTGAACTTACACCATGTTAATTGGGAGTGCTTAGTTTTTTTACTTTCTTTTTTTCCTGGATGAAAATATTACAATGAATCAGAGAGAGAATGGACTCTCTGAAAGCTCTGGAACATATTTGTCTTAACGTATTCTTTGGAGACATTAATATTTCTAACTTCCACTTGAAATCATGGGTACCTTGTCTATTGGTTTTTTGTTTGGGTGGTTTTTTTCCCAAGTATCCCCCAAAATTTTATTAGCAACATTTTGATGGTGTGAATGCATTCTAACTAGCAGGAAAATGGTAAAAATTATTAGTCTCTTTGGAATCTGGCAGCTCATTTTCCTACTTAATAAAATTAGAGAGCTGTTCTGACAGCCAGCAATGGACTGCACTGGACCGTGCCAAGAAAGTTCAGAAATACATCCTCTACTGAAGGTTCTGGGGAGGTGAAAGAACTAAAAGGATTAAAGATAGTCTTTGTATTTTTAGATTTGAATTCTATTAGTGAGCAATAATGGGAGTCATAATGGCTACTTACTGTCTAGACGGTGGCTTCATATACATCAGTATCTCTTTGCAGCCTGCAGTGCCTCATTTACATGAATGTGTAAATGGAAACTTAAAAAATAACAGTAGAACAGGCAGGCTCAATTTGGATACATAATGAATATTTTCCTACTCTTATCTTAGATTGGTATAGAATGTCATTGAACAGTTTTTTTGCTGTTAAAGAATGAAGCCATTAAAAATATTGGTATTGTGATCATCGGCAGAGAAAAATGCAGCTCTAATGACATCCCTTCTTGAAAATAACTTTTGCCATCTAGCTCTTGCTGTGCCAGCCAGCTCCTGTCTACACTGCTAAGAATGTGTTAGGAGGGAATTTAACAGTTGGTGTATTTTCTGCTGGTGTTGACATATGGTTAATAGGTTTATTGAAATTTACTATGAAGATTTGTATACCTAAAAACATATTTGAGACTAACAAAGATTGTTGCTTAGTAGCAACCTTGGAGTGAGGCCATGGTAACTCCATTGCTTTTGATTATTTAAGGGGGCAAGAGTAATGTAAGGAATACTCAAACTGTTCACAGGAAGGATTACTGTGCAGTCCATAAGAGATTTTATCCAGTCTTCTCTGCAAATCAGCTGGGACTTAAAGAGAGAGGGCTTCACATTGCTTCCCACATTTAATTCACCTAGCAACATAGCAAAATCTGCTGAGGAAACAAACTAGATTTAACAGCTATTGAATCCGGGAACAGAGCTGTCATACTCTGAATGAGATCGCTACCTGCAGTCATCAACAAGGGATTACAGGAAAAGTACAGGCTAAATATAGACTCTGTCGAGGTACTGGTACTTCAGCCAATAGCTTGGGCTGTCCTTGTCATGTGCAAGTGTGAAAAAAGTTCATTGTCATGGTTTCTACTTATCAGAATGAAAAGCTAAGTAAAATTTTGTTTTCCTGGGCTGGAAAGAGAATCAAGACTCTTTGATGGCTTTTTTACCTTCCCAGTGTGCAGAAAGAGACACAAATTCTCTGAGTGGAATATTCAAATCTGGACTGTGATCCAAGCTACTTTTGGTTAATTTGAAAACCTTAGGAGTTACTCCTTAGTTATTTTACTTTTCTTTTTTAATTTTTTTTTTCCTAGAGGTTGTATTTTAACTTGGATCTTTATGTACATGGATGACAACTTGTTGGGAGGATATACACAAAGAAGAACATTATGCTGTGTTTGCTAGAGCTGCAAACGTTCTACCAAATTTGCTCTAAAAAACATTTTCAAAATGGTTTGGGTCTCTGGTGATATAAATCAGCATAAACCAAGTTAAATTAATAGAATTCATTGGTCATTTGTACTTGATCTGATCCACTGAGTCAAGTATTTGGAACAGCATTTTCTGGATTTGTAACCTTGCTGTGGCAATTGACAAAGTGGGCATGCAGCAGCATGAATCTTTGTGCACATTTAGTGGCAGGTGACTGAGGGAAATGGTGGATTGCTCTCTCTGGATTGAGTCTCTGGATTGCAGAAGAATCTGCTGTCACAGTGGTTGCCCAGATGAGATGCTACAAATTTATAAACATATAAATCTGTGCTTTTCTCTCTTCAGTGTTTAGTTTGCAGAATGTCAAAATTGTGCAGTACAACTATAGAACCAGTAGTTGGATTTGTGTCTACTGAATTTATATGGGGAAAGATTGTTCTTGAAGAAAATTACAATTACATGTAAGTGAAACTGGCTATTGTTATAAGCATTAAATATTGACATGGGAGTAATGAAGAGAGAAGATCTTTTTCAGTATGTATTTGTTTTCTGTAATTGATCTGTTTGCAGTATTTTTATCTTAAGGTTCTCTCACATCATCTGCATTATTAATTGGTATTGCAAAAATGTGTCCTAGGGATCTTCGTAGTTTAAAATGTAGCATTCTGTATCTTGTGTAAATCCAGTAGTATAAATGAAGAAACACTCATTTTGAGAGCATTGAGAATTTCTTGGTGTTATTCCAGATTAATGAATTATATATCTCTTTAGCATTTCTTCCAGTAGTCATGTGAAGTTTTTCTGCTTTCCAAGGGAATGCTAAAGTGAAAAATAAAAGCTTAAAAAATAAATCCCGTGCTATCAATCACCATTTTTCTTAAAGGAAAAAGAATCAAACCCCTTTCTAAAACAAGCATACCTACCTATCTTCTCAAATGTATTTGCTAATTATACAAATGTATTCATACAACGTTTAATTTTATTTTTTTTTAATAAAATACATCTTCTCTCAAGGTCTAGCTTTGCATACCATATTGTTTTATATTTTGTTTGGGTTTTTCTCTTGGTTAGTTTCCTCAAAATTCTGACAGGGTACAGATAGTTACTTTGTTCCTAACATTCATACATACTGTTAGCTGCCATCTTCCTCTTAAAAGTTTGGGATGAAGGAAATAATTTCTGATGTTGAAACTTCAGGGAAAAAGAATTCGATCAATATGATGCTGAAAACTGGCATTGATACAGCAAATGGTTACACTGCTATATGCATTGGAAATGGATTTTGGGTAAGAAGATTCTGGAGAATAAGACTCAGCAGATGTGATACTAGCAGGCCCTATATAAATTTCATCTGGCATTTCTGTTGTCAGTGTGAAGTCCACTTAAGTGCACAATTTCATGGTTCGCCAGTTACTGTCCTTGGCTGAATTTATTTTCAGTGCTGCTGAAAAAAATTGTTGGTTTGTCAGTTGCTGCTCAGAAGTTATAACTTTTGACAGAAAATGCATATTCCATCAGGATCTTAAATTTTTAATTCAGTGTTTGTGTTTATTGATGGAAGTTTAATAATATGCAGGTAGTCCACATCTATGAGATAATTTGTTACGTGACAGTAAAATGTGAACATTCTCTTTGTTTTTCCTAATATAAAATGCAAAGGATGAACACTTTTCCCATTAAATTTCTTTGTGTAAATGTTATGTATATAAGAAAAATGATAAATGGTTCTTAAACAGCCCATACAGATTAAAAAAAAAAAAAAAAACTGAGATCAATTTTTAAAAATAAATATTTGATTATTGTGTCCATTGACCTAATGTGATATTATAGTGTCTTTTTTATCATTGCTGTCTCTGTAAGAAACTCCTGTAGATATATGTGGGATTTTAATATTTTTTAATAAAAGTTTTGTCTTGTGAATGCAGCAGAGGATCAAGAGCTGTCTTGTTATATGTTTAGACAATTTTTACTTGCCATGGAAAGTAGCTTATGGAAAATCTGATGCCTTAGCTTTGGGCTGAAGGGAATTTTTCTCCTTTGTTTTGAAAATGTAGTGGATATGATCATCAGGAAACTAATTAATGACAGTATTGTTTTAATATATTATTTGCCAGCTGCCCTGAAGTTCTCATTCTAGTATTATCACCTCTAAGCCTTACAGTTTAGCTAAAGAAAATAAGAAATGATGCAGGAAGGGAGGAGATTAAAAAAGAAATCTTATCTGCTGTAGAAGATCTCTCCCTTCCCCCCTCTCTATATTCCTCCTGCCCCTCTCTTTCTCCCTTGCTTCCCAGCAGAGAGCTGCTGAATTAGTCTGAGAGGAAAAGAGCTCCCACAGAAATTACGTTGGTGAAAGGTGTCAAAGGCCTTGAAGCTCCATAATATACTTGGATCAGGTGCTGACAAAACTGCAGATTTTTTGATATGTGAACAATGCTAGAGGAAAGATCCACTGTCCTTGAACATTTTAAATCTTATCCTAAAGAGATACAGTTGAGTTTGGATCCAGTTATCTCCAGTGCATCACAGAATTTTATTTCTCTTCTATACTTAATATGTTCTTTATGCACTCTGAGTTGACTTTAATTCTGTTTTGTTTGGGGTTTTTTCTTTATATTATCCCTGGAGAAGGATGATCTGAACTCATCACAGTTATGTTCACATTTCAAACTCTTTATGGAAGGATATCAGTATGACTAACAGCACTAACATTGTAAGGATTTGAAACATTCATAAGGGCTTTGGTAGTCCTAAATTCTTAGAAAAAACCCTATTCATGTTCCACTCAAAAGGAACTATGCTTAAGTATGATATTTACACTAGAGGTATGGCTAAATTCATCTTGAAAAAAACCAAAAGTATTGCGTAGTTTCATCTTTGAAGCTACTTGTTAAACTGCATAATGCTTTTGATGATTAGCCAAAGGATCACCTGAACACAAGTTAAAATGTCAACTTTCAGAACTCTTGTTTCTATACTGAAATCATGCCAGACCGGTCTTTCTCTAAATATTTTAGTTCTCTGGTTTAAGTATTTACTGACTTTAAGACACCTATGTCTAGTACTTATCAGAACAATTTTAAGACCAGAGTTTTCTGGTTTACTTGGAACTTGCCTAGCCCAATTTTTAATTAAAATAGAAACACAGGGACCACACCTCAAAAATATATAAAGAAGTTCATTGGCTACTGTGACTGTATTGTATTCTCCATTGTTTAACTTTACAGCTGGCTCAGGGAATTTTCCATCAAGTGTTAAGTAGTATCCTTATTCACTTGTATAGACAAATTAGACTGAGTCATGACTTAAACTCATGGAGTTGCAGAGAAAATAACCAGGCAAATTAAGCCTTGATGAAACTTCAGCAGTTATTTTCTCTGTGGTTTAGTTTAACTTTTGCCAGTTTCCTTTCCAGAAATGGAAAGGCACTTGAGACTTCTAAAATGTGAGGCAATGTAAATGATTGACTCTTGTGCCTTACATATTCATATAAATCATAAATTTACCAATTGCTCAGTTTATTTGAAGCTCAGAAAAAAAGATGTGATGCAGGATGTGTCTCTTTCAGTTTTTGATGGGGAAGTAGAGAACAGCATAATGAGGGCCCAAATAACAAGAAGAAGGAAGAAACACTTCCAAATTTTTAGGTTAGTAGGATTCCAGTCAACATATCTCCCTCCCCTTTTTGCTGCATCACTGATGAGAAATATAATTTTGCTTGGCATACCTTCTGATCAGACATTCTTCTCATAACTATTGTCACCTTTTGAGTGACTTTCTGTTGCTGATTGTTAATGCTCCAGTTGTCGTAAACACACACTTGGACACTTCATCTTTTTGCTATGGGTTTAAATTGTCCTGTTAATTTCTTTGAGAAACATTTACTTTGATTGGCATAGTTTTCAAACTAATATCTATCCATATCAAGAAAGGAAGATATCAAGACTGAAGCTACTTACATCCCCTTGCAGTGCATTAAGTTGGTTTTGGTTTGTATTAATGTTATTTTGTGGTGTTGTTTTTTCCTTTGTTTCTTGGTTTTTTTGGTGGTTTGTTGGTTTGGTTTTTTTCTTTTTTTTTCTTTTTTCCATAAGGGGAAATTGGATTATGCTGAGAACTGAGATTCCTGTTAGAGTTGCCCAATGTAGGCAAAGGACAAGATAAACATTTCTCCTGATCGCCAGTACACAAAGGAGGACTGATGGTTTTGCAAACCCATAACTTCTGCCCTCTACAGCAAACTGCACCAAATAAGAATATTCAAAGGACTATGAGCCACTGGACCTGCAGAAGTTCATGAAAATCAAAGAAGCTTAGGATAATCCAGAGGAAACCTTACCAAAACTCTGCTACCTTTGAAGATTGTCTATTATTGAGCAAGAAAGATTTGATGTATAAAATAGAAGCTTTATTTTCTGGATTTTTTCTGAGTCATTCATCAAAGTCATAGCTAGATTAAGCAACTATAATTTTGATTGATTTTTATTTTTTTTTTAAGTTTTATGTTAAAGCTATTAAAGTATGTTGGGGGGTTTTTGCCATTTGTATGCCAAGAACAGCAAGAAGAAAAACCTGTAAAGAGTGGAAGCCTTCATCTGATGTGAACCTCTATTTCTTCTGTTAAAACTTGAATAGAAGAAAATTAACTTACTTTTCTCTCCACATTTTGATAGTCAGATTGGATGATGAGTAGCTTTTGTAGCTTACACTTGAATTAATTGAACCTTTGAAATGGAAATTTGAAAGCAAACCTGTATATTATTTATGAAATACAAATTCTGTTTTAAAAGTAAGAATATCTTTAAAGAAGGTTGAAATATATCAGGGTTTAACAGAATGTGAGAAATAACAATGTGTCAAAATGTATGCTGGGGAAAATAAGCATTCCAGTTGTACTACAAATGAGCTATTGCCATTTGTCTTGATGACTGAGTTATATAGAGGGCTTACTGTGTTTTTTTTAATTCATACAATTTATTTGATTTCTTATTCTGATAGATGATTAGGTTTTTGGGGTCTTTTAAAATAAAGAATATAAATTGTTGTCTTGTATGCCTAAACAACTTTTAAGGTTCTAAATCAAACCATTAAGTCAAGAAAGGTCAGTGTAATAACACCTTTACAGTCCTAAATTTATAGATGTTTAATTACAGGGATATGTACAAGAATACACGCACATATATATATATATACACATATGTAATGCATTTCCTTTACAGTAGACACTCCCTCTTCTTAGGATCCTAACTGTTCTTGAATCTAGAGTGAAAGACTACAAAAATAATAGCGCTTTAATGTAAGTACTTGGATTTAATTCCTTCTTTAGAAGAAGTTAGGTTTGAAACCAAAATGAATATGTTTGTACTGTGAACACTTCAGCCTCTGGAAACTTAAAAAAAGAAACAGGATTAAATTTAATTCGCACTTACTGCTTTTACTAAAGATTATACTCATGCTCTGGCCTTTCATTCACTGTGTAGGAGCACCTGTCAAATTGCATAGCAAGTCTAACCAATTTGGTCATCTATTTCAGAAGTTAAATGTGCTGCTTGTTCTTTGCCTGACAGACATGCACCTGCAATGTATTCACACCTTCATCATTTCCTGACAAATCTACGCTACAAAAACATATTGAAAGAAAAACAAGTGACACCTATAAGATCAGTTGTCTGACTTCCAAGTCCAAGGCACTGCTCCCTGCCCTTTGATTAGCTGTTTCTACATGTATGGCTTTCCTGGAAGTCCTAATGGATGAATGGATGGCTGCCTATATTGTTACATAAACACTCTTCCTGGTTAATTCCCAGTTATGGAGCATGAACTATGCGTGATGTAATCCTCAGAGCTGATTTCCCTCAATGTCCAGACTGAAGGATGTGTTGGAGCACCCTCTAACTTCAACGCCCTTACCTTTCCTTCCCAAAGCTAACTGAGATTGTGGGCATTGGATTCCTCTCTTACTACACAAGTAGTAAAGCAGCCAGCTCCAAATGTATATCCTGATTGCACCATGATTTTTTTTCTCTATGAGAGGAGTGAGACCCAGGTATTTATCAGCCCCAGCAATTTTCTGCTGATAATATTCTGATCACAAGAGAAAGGATATCAAGGCATGTGTTTCTACTGGTTGAGGAAAAGGCAACCCATGTGTTCGAGTAGAATGTTAATAGCTGAGTTAACACTGTCATTAATTCTTCTATCCTTAGTCTTTGCTCTTTCCTTCCACTGCTGGTTTGGATCTCATCCTTTCTGTTTTTCAGTTAAGCTTTTCTTCTTGAAAAAGCTTGAGTACCACTGCTGCAATCATGATACTTTGAACAGAAGGACAAAAAGTAAAGGTTTGGAGGTTAATGTGATATAGCATAATGTTGAGGTTTTCCCCTGCTGAAAATAAGATAGACCTCCTTTATGTAGCCCTCAGTAGAAAATTTTACATGATTATGTGTTAAATAAGAAGTTACAGAAAGCAAAATAGGTTATTAAAAAGGAAGATAAAGTATTGGCTAATGCAACTATTCATGCTGAAAGAAGAAATATCAAGCAAAGGGAAATCATTAGTGTTTCTCAAAGGTTAGCATTGGGAGTAATTTTCTTAAATGTTTTCATTAATGACCCTTACATTAATAGCAGGGAAACATTTTCAGCATAATCTGCTGACGAAATGAAGTTAGAGGACACAAAAGCAGACTAATATATGACAGAGAGAATTTTTGCCATTAGATTCTGTGTCACTAATTTTTTGTTTTCATTGCTCTTATTCCTGTTGTCATTTAGGCTTTTTCCACTGAGAGTTCTTAATCTGGAAATAAGAGGCTAAGGGTAGGTCTTAGTATGCTGGCACAGCTATAAACTGCTATTGTGATGCATTTGCAAAAAGGGTAGAATGCAATTAGAACTGTGTTAAATTTAAAAAAAAAGAAAAAGAAAGAAAAAAAGACAATTGGTGCTATTAAGATCTCAATGAAACAAATTATTAAACATTATGCCCAGGAACAAAGAGGAAAGACAAACGAGCTCAAGCAGCTGCAAGAGCAGAACACTTCAAGATAATGGTGAGCTAGCAAACCTCCTTCAACTGAAAAGGCTTGATTTGTTTACTCTTTTAGCAAACCAAAGGCTAAGAAGAATTGTGAGTGAAATTCACAAATCTATCTGGTGTAAATATTGTAAAGAGAAGAACTAGTTGTCTAAAGAGCCACGTTGACACAAATAAGTGTGTATTGATTTACTCTGAATAAATGTAATTCATAAACTGGAATATTCCTTGTTTTTTAAGTAAACAAATTCTGGAAGACCCTCCAAAAATTGTAAGGAAGGAAGCTGTGAATTTTTTTTTTTCTTTTTTTTTTTCTTTTTTTTTTTAATTTGGAAATATCTTACATTGTCAAAGGGATTTAATTCACACAGCATGTTCCATAGCAAGGCACTTTGTTTAGGAGCCTGAGACATCTGTTCTAGTTCAATGATCCTATGATGGTGGTCTTGCACTTAGTTTCAGTAGCATGAATAGACCAAACAACAGCTGTAAATGAAGTTTTAGAAAACATTAAAAAAAGGATTTTAAGAGGAATCTTTAAGTGTTTTAAATATCTGGGAAGAGTATCAGCGAATAGAAATTCAGTGTATGTAATAACTTCCCATGTACATAGGTTGACAGTTTCAGAAATACATACCCCATTTCTGCAAAGGGGATGGTAGCACCTTCAGTTATTTACACTGCAATTGAAAACATTTTGATTTTGACATTCTTGCTCTGTACAGCAGCAGTGATTCACAGAGGCTTACAGTACCCTTTCAGTTACAAAGTGAAAAAAGTTAAAATATTTCCAACTTTGAAGCTTTATTGCTAACAATTGTATGTGTGTTCTCTAATTGTTCATGGCTAGCTACTTATCCCTGCCAGGCAGTGTTCTGTTTTAAGAATAACTGCTCTTGTTACTGATCCATACATTGGGCATGTCAGGCTTTGTGTCACTATGCTTTGGGTTATCTCTGTTCTACAGAGTCCTTGAGGACTCTTCAGTTAGTAGGATTTGAGAATGCTGTACAGCATGGAGAAAGTAATCCAGCTGATAGTGAAGCTGGAATGCATGAGACATAAAGCAGTGGTATTTTGAACTTAAGTCTTTCATCACATAGGTTTTTCATCAAAGCAGGAGAATGCAATGCTGTTGGTTGAAAGGAGAAGCAATAGGAAATGTCAGACACAACTTTGAAGTCAGTCCCAAAGATTGTTTGAAGCCAGAGGTCAGAGGTTACAGGTGACTGGATATTGAAAGGGATGGAGATAACTGTTGGCTGTGTATTTTGCGTCATTTTCCTCCTGTAGGCCCCAAGGAACCATCTGAACAGAGAAATGAAGCTTCTGCAGCCACATGTGGGATTCTTCTCAGTGACTTTATTGCCTTTTTCTTTCCATTATCAGTGTTGGTCTTTTTGTCTCTCACTAGGGATGCTTTCTTCCCTCCAACTCATACCACTGTGCTCCTCACTACTTGCTCTTTGTAACGTTTTCTCTTTCTTCCTACTTTTTTCTATTCCCTTCGCCCATCTTTAAAGACATCATAGAATAGGCTGAAAATGAGAAGTATTGCAGAAAGTGTAAGTATACCAGGAAGTTTTCTTCAAGGTCTTTGCCCTACAGACAGGACTTTCACAGATATGTTGATACTGATGTGGAGTTCCAGCAGAGACCCACTTTACTGCACAAAGATGATTACAGTAACAAGTGAGCTCAGTCACAGATCCATTGGTTATGATGTTTTGAGCATCTATAATTTATTGGGTTACTTTACTGGCAGCAATGGGATAGTTTCCTAATGACAGAAGATTCTTCAGCAGGCAAAGGTAACATTTTGATCAGTCTTTCATAATAGGTATTTTTCCAGTGATATTGTAGGCAATTTATTGCGCAGATGGAGAAGAGACTGTGAAAGCATGGAGACTTAATGGTCTTAATGAGGCTTTGCAAGAGGGAAACCTCTTTCAGGAGACAATATTTTTACCCTCTTATTTTATTTCATCACCATCCCCTCTCTTTTTTTTTTTCTCTTTTTTTTTTTTTGTTTGTTTTTTGTTTTTGTTTTGTTTTGTTCTACTCTATTATTGAACTAAGTGAAATGTCACTGCACTAATACAGCACCTACTATGTACTCATTCTGTGTTTAGGTTTTTAATTTTAAATATCATAGTGATTTCAGAATATAAAAATAGAGCAAGATAGAGTATATATGAAAAAGGGAAGTAATAGAAAAGCTTGTACTCCTCAGTTTTTAAACAACAAAAAATAAAAGATTGACTGGGTGCAGCTGCAGATGGGGCCTCAACAGTTGAAGTAGGAATTGTATCTTATCTCTCAGGTACCTTCTGCTAGAAAGGAACTACTGTCTTTCTTTTTGCCTTGCCATATCCTAGTAGTCGTCCAGCATGAAGTTAGCATCAGTCTCCCACTCTCCAGGAGTTTGTAGAAGTCATTCAAACAGCTCTTGATGTTAATTTTTAATTTTAGTATATGATTACTTAAAGGTGGCTATAGCTTCTTTACTCTGTACAATGGCAGGGAAAGCTGCTTTTTGCAAAGCCTACATTCTGGAGTATACATTCTTTTATATTTAATTAAAATGGCTTGGGTTTGGGTCCTCAGTATTATTGGTGAAAATTATCACTTGTTATTATGTGGTGTGGAATCCCAGCATAAAAATTGTCATCTCTTAACCATGATTTCCCTTATTTCATACCTGGAGGAGGAATGGAAATAGATGAAAAAACATCTTTATCTGTAGCATTGTCATATTTTTTAGAGTGCAGCAGTGTTAACTGGGGAGACTAAGAATTAAGAACTTTATTTTCCATGTGTCTGTTTCATCCTGGTGCAGTCAAGAACCTTGTTGCAGCTATGTTGGGTGCAGAGGAGCCTCTGCTGAGGTTCAGCCTTGGATAGCTAAAGACACTGCATCTTAAAGTTTCCAGCCTGCCTCAGGGGATGAGGGAGCTGCATCATCTTATTATTCATTTCTCTCTCTCTTATCTGCTGGTACCGTCCATCTCCCTGGTGACAGAGTCAGACTAAATAAAATTTGTTTGCATAAGCCTGACCATTTCTTAAATAAGATGGTCATTAAAGGCTCATGCTTAGGCATGAGGGCCCTGAAGTTTCCCTGAGTTTGTCTACTTTATAGCTAAGTTAAGAATGCAGGATCGAGGAATACCTAGGAATCCATTAGACATTTTCTTGGCCATGTCTGAGGATTGCCTGTCTTGTTCATTCTGGAATAATTCAGCTTTCTCTTAGGAAAATTAATTTCTGTTGATCTCAACTCTGAGGTTAGCTCAACTGGTCAGACCATAGTGCTAATAATGCCAAGTTTGTTGGTTTAATTCCTGTATGGGCCATTCACTTAGGAGTTGGATTCAATCTATGTGGGTCTTTTCGAACTCAGAAAATACTGTAACTTCTATAAATTCTCACTCAAAGTAGTAAATTTCTGGAGTTTATATTAATATAGCTTAGTGGTGCAAAAATTCTCTAATATTTAGTTTAAAAATTCTGTGTATATATATATATGTGTATATATATATAAACAGAAATTTGCACATTGCACTGTCAGCATTACAAACATCTGTTTCAGACTTAGTGAATGTAGACATATGTCTGCTAAATAGTGCATTTTTTTTCTTTTTTTAAAGAAAAGGTATTAAGGGGAAAAAACTTTAGTTGATACACCTCTAACTGTATTCAACTACTACTTGAGTTTGAACTGAATTTATTATCAAATTGTCTCATTATGTTTCCCATTTTTTTTGGAGTTCTTAAACTAAAATAGATCTTAAGACATCTGTTACTTGCTGTTCTACCAATATAGTTTTGACTTCTGTTAGCTGTTACATGTAGTAGAATTTCTTTTGTTAGATAGAAGCAACTGTAAAGATGTAAAGTGATTTTGCAATGTTGGAAGTGTTAGTTAGAGAAATAACATTAATAATTAACATTAATGTTTAACATTTTATGTGATATTGTAAAAATTAAAAAAATAACATTAATAATTAACATTAATAATAACATAAAATAATATTTCAGTTAAAAATTCTGTGGCAATACAATTTTATATCTCTTAATATGTTTTTTTGAGATTCAACATAATTGAGTAGAAATGGATTAATCATATTTTTATTCCAAAAAAAGCATCTTTTTTACCAGGATCTCATAATAACACATACAATATTTTTTTAATAAATCAGCTTTTTTTTTCACTATCTAGTCAATGTCCTATTTAAGAATCCAACAAAGTATTTCAAAATCCCAGTGGACTGAACCATCAGGATAAACATGGCCAAAATACATAAATGGTCAAAGAAATTTACTGGTGTTTTCATTAAATGAATATTGTTGTGTAGCTCAAACCAATGAGTTAATTGCATCCACTACAAAGATGAAATTTATTTATTTTTACAGTGATGTGAACCAATTTTCAGTTCTTTCAGTGGTATGCAAAGTCATTTCTGTTCCTTTAAATTTATATTTGGCAAAGCAATTAATGGTAAGATTTTTTTACAGGATGGGCAAAGAATAGGCAAAAATAATTTTCAGTATGCATACAAGGAGAAGAAGAAAAATAGGTTGGTCAGGCAGCCTTGTACAGATTCAGCAAGGAATGTTGCAGTTGGAGATCCTGTTGGAGGAATTTTGCAAAAACAGCTGTGGTGTGTATGCTATCAACAAAAACTGGTGAAAGACTCAGAGAAAACGTTCAGAATTTATCAAATCATGTGTATCATTAAAGTCTTTCTTAGGATCCTACATTCATGCTTAATTCAGCTTTAAACTGGGTATCTTGGGTGTTGAGAGCAGTACAGCCATATCATTGCAGTAATCTGTCTCTTTGAATTATCTTGAACAACAGCATTTTCATAAGAATGTGGCATCCTGGAGAGCATTGCTGGGCAGCAAACCACTGCACACCTAGTGTGTGTGTGTGGACTGATGTGTTTTGGCATAATAAAATTTGTTTCCTGAACTCAGGCCTAAAAGTATTCATAAAGACAAAATGCTTCTTGCTCTTAATTTTTAACTCTTTGTTTTAAAATTTAAATTTAAATTACTAGTATGTCATAAGAACCATCTGGCAGCTTGGTAGGTCTTGCCAGTAGTTCATAAGAACTATTTATAATACGGTTTTAATACAGTCAATTATTTTTCACTTTTCTAAAGGATAGGTAGTATTTCTCTACTACAACAAATTCTTCACTCAATTTATAAAATAAAACTTCTTTTAACTTTATTTTAAAATTTATATAGCATCGCAATTATTCTTGAATAGGAGGTGTTAGAAAACACATTATGGTGAAGTATAAACAAAAGTCAGAACACCTTAGGACAAAGATTTAATATTTATTTTATTTTGTTTATCCTTTCTGTTTTAGGAATAATAATCCACTATAAAATGTGAGGAAAGTCAAGAAATAACCCTTCATTTTTTCTTTGCGTAATATGATTTCTTTGTTCTGAGTTATGCATGAGCTATCCTTTTTTTTGTCTGTTTCTAATATGAATAAATATTTCATGCAAAGATTTGATATCTCATTTTATTCAAATTCAAAGAAGTTAAAAATTCAGTGTCTGTGTAGATATATATATTTTAAAATTTTAAGTTCCTGTCACTTAAGCTGTTAAGTTACTGAAAACTTGGCATTGTACAAAGGACAGGAAAGATTCAGATGAGCAACTCAGTGGCAAATTACTGAAAAAATAGTGAGTGATATACCAAATTTGAGGTATATTAAATATGAACATGATATTTTCTATATTATTTAGTATAAGAATTCTTATGCAAATGGACTACTAGAGATTTAATTTTAAATAAGGTCTTAAACTGTTACAAGATATTTATTCTTTAAAGTTTTAACCAGTGTTTTCTTATAGCTACCGTTAAGGAAAAAAAAAAAAAAAAAAGCTTATATCTTTCTTTTTAATATTACACCAGAGATATCAGGTTTTCTGGAATGTGTTGATTTTATGAATTTTGCAGGGATTTATAGCAGTATCAAATGAATTAGTAATTCTGCCATTCTGGTTAGTGGCTTTGTGCATCTCTTTTGTTCTTGCTGTGTTTAAGTAAAGGAGCACACTTGTGGGTGTTAATGTCCCATGGGATAGAATTTCAGCAACCTGGCCTTTGAGCTAGAATCCAGAATACTCTGAAAAGTGTGATAACATTAAGACACCTAAAAATGTGATGTATAACAGCTGGGATGCTTGTGCAACCGTTTTGTTCAGTCTTCACACTGCCTTTGGAAACAGAGCAGAAGTACATGTCTGAAGGGGTGGTTTGCTGCTATCTTCAGCAGGGATGGTCTGTATATAGGTCCGGAAAACTGGAAGTACAGTTTACTATCCTCTTTATGCGGAGAAGATGAAAAATTATGTCTGTGTATATGGCATCATATAAGAAAGTGATTGATATTTATATCCTGCTGCAAATAGAAAATCTCAGGCAGACAACACAACAGTAATTTGTGAATGCTGTTACTTGTTTTGTTGTTCTTGCTTCCTCATATCTTCCTTTATTTTGCACTAATTATTATTTATTCTGAAAGACGGTCCCAGGTTATAACTCTATTTCTCTAAAAATCTGTTTCCAGCTCTCTATGGAATTTCGTGGTCTCTCTTCTAACAAAATTCCCCCATTTTCTTCCAAAACATGCTATCTTTCCCACAAAGTTAAATGTAGTGTGTAAGATTGTTGTTATGGTGTTTACATCGTACAAATATGTATTACTAATTTCTGTGAGAAAAATGGTGTGTCTGGGTAAATGTTAAATGCTAAAGTGAATGATTCTGGGCTTCAGAAACCACCCAGAATCCTAGGCTTAATGCTCAGAAAATGCCTCAGAAAGCAATGAGTCTTACTTAATGTTCAAAATAAAACACATTTTTGTTTTATTAAACAGATGTATGATGTGTTTCTGGACAATGTTACAAGGTGGCATTCAAAGTGTTAATATATAATGCTGCTTCCCACTGTACAAACTGTCATTTAAATGCTGAAATACAGTGCAAGACCTGTAGAAGTGCATATGGGAGCATCATGAATAGAAAATGAATCTATTTTGATCCTTGATGGATGTTTCAATGAATAACGAATGAATTTGCAGTGATTGGACACAGAGTGTTAGTGATGTGTTGTTGGTTTTTTGTTTTTTTTCTTTTTTTAAACTAGCATAATAAAGGAATTATCTTAAAGTGATGCCATGTGGCAGGCTGTGTTTAGTTGCCTCGATACTTACTGTTGGGCTGTCACCTTCTCTTTATTTGTGCTTTGTGCTATTTTATAAAGAAAAAAACTATGTTCTTTCAAGCTCTTACTTCATTATTATTTTTTTTACTTCATAGAAAGGAACTAATCTATATTTGCAATATATGTGTTGAATATACCTTAAGTGTGCATGCATTAAACTGCTTTCCAAAGGTCTCAATTCCGTCAAACCTTATTAGATCTTAAATTATACATTCCAACCTTTTGTTTTCAAAATACTAGGGAGTAATTCTCTTACCATCAACCCCTTGAACAAAAAAGAAAAAAGAGAGTGCTTGTTTAGGTCTCAGAATAGACAGAGAGAGCAAAAAGACAGAATTTTGTTCTCAGACCTCAAAATGTTTCATTAATATAGTAGAAATAACACTGTTTGAAGGTCCTACTGTCTGGCATCCAGGCATGGGCATCAGCCTGGCAGAGATACAAGGCCACCCAGACCTCACCCTCGGCCAGCCAGACCTCGGCTTCAAGCCCTGGGAGGTATTTGTTTAACTTCAGGTGAGACAGAGATCTCCTCCCAGGTGACTTTGCCATTATGTTAATGAACCCAAGTTCTGCTCCCCTATTGGTTACCCCTGTTCCATTTTTGGTCATGTTTCTAGAACCCTCTACCCACAAGCCACTCCCCCCTCATTTCTAGTCTTTGGTGTTTCATCCTCACAGCGTACGGTTTCTGGGCACTGTCCCTATTTTATTTCCTATTAAAGTGATTTTGCTTTTCAGACACACCGTCACACCTTCTCCTTCTTCAGTGCCACACTTGGCCTGAATATCAGGGAACCTAAAAGACTTGTCAGAGCCACCCTCACTGTGACATCCTGGTATTTTAGTGCAGCACAGCAATCTGTGTTTTTTGTGTAGTGATTCTGATCAGAAACTGTAACTTTTTTTCTTTTTTTTTTTTTTCCTCTCTTTATTATCAAATAGAATGACTTGGCTTGCACATGTCTTTGCTGCCAGTTTGGCAGATACAAATCCTTGCTTCCAGAATTTGCTAAGTGATTATGGAAACTGGTTAGTATAACTAGTTGATGCCTTTAAAATTATTTTTTCCAAATAGTTCACCTCAGGTTTGTTTGCTTCACTTTCTAAGGAATGTTCCTCCCAAGCAGTTTACTGTTGCATTTTCACAATGACTATGTTGTAGCTAAACCATGACACTATAAATCAAGAGATGTTTGGCTTGCTTGCTATTCTTTGAAGGTATGTAACAAGAAACAGCCTTTGGCTAGCCAGTTGCATGCTATTTTTTCATAATGAATGCACACTTATTTTGTTTTATTGTTGAAGAGAAAAAAATTATAATGTACCTTGAACTGAACATATGATTGAGTGTTTTAAAATTACCAGCAGCAGTGAAAAATGCTATCCTGTTTTCTTCTGTGTTCTTTACATACTTACATAGTCGTTGGAAATTAAATGATATCTGATTAAATTCACCAGTGATTTGTGATTAATTAATTATCTTTGACACATAGATCTAGAGTTAGTTTCAAAATAATCTTTTGCACTAAGGGACAATTTTTGCAAGTCAAAGGTTTTACAGAATTGGTTTGGTCATTTGCTGTCCAGGTGCAAAATTCAGCTGCAGCAACATCCCTTAATTGCCAAGCAACCAACAGGAAAACATCTGCTAGTTATGAATATATTCTGAATTGGTAATCATAACAAAATAATGCTGTGTCTGTTCAGCTGAAGAATAAGTCAGAAGGCTAAAGGCTGTTGCATGTCACTCATGTTCACTGTTGGCTTACAACTGCCAGTATATTCAAGTTACCCATTCTGTCCCAATAAGACACAGTATATAAAATAATTAAAAATATTTAAATGTAAATATTGGAAGGTGTAACAAAAGCACATGGGTATATATTATGCACTCTTTTCATGCATGATAATTCACAAACTCATAAAATTACCTTTTCCTACAATTAGATAACCTATGTAATACAATTTGTGTTGCATATACATTAAATGCTCATGACCTTTTCAGAAGTCAGTGCTACATTATTAGATCTGCTGAATTTTACTATTTCAAATATAGAGACTGATTATCATCTTTGTGATATTTAGCTGTGCTTCCACTGCAGTCAATGTACTTACACCAAACCAATTTTTTTTTGAAAGCAAAATCACTTCCAGGGAATATAGGAGCAGGTTGCATCAAGATTCATGCATTGAACTTTTAGACCTCTCCCCTGTCATGAGGAGACAGTTGACATAATTCCGATATCTTGAGCTCCCCTCATTCTCCCTCATGTTCTGACATATTGCACAAGTATAAGGTATGCTGCTTAGCTAGCGTTTTGTCTGTTTCTTCTATGTACAGAGGATATGTACAGACTCAGTGTAGCTTTGATCACAGCCTGGGAGTACAATTTATGTACTTGTATTGAATGCAAAAAAAAAGAGTAAGTCTAATTTAAAGTTAATCCTGATTACCTTTTCTGGTTTGAACCTTGAAGCATCTTCATCAGGAAGAAAGGATGTGAGAAAAAAGCCAGGAAGAACTTTGAAGCAGTGTTTGTGTAAAATGCCTGTTCTTCATCTTTATTGCCATTATTTCACCCAAACATAAGCTCACAAGAAATTTGTTCATTGTTTTCCACTCAGGGAGATCTGACATTTGATGTCCTTCTGTGGTATCTTACACCTCAAGCTCTTCTGCTTTCTTCTATGGTTTAACTGCCAGGATTTTTTATGTCCCTGCTTCTGTGCTAACACATAGGTTTCTTACTTTGCTGCTTGGAGCCCAGAATCTGTACAAGAGAATTGTTTTAGTGCAACACAGAAAAATGTCAACAGACTTGGCTATGGAACAGTCTCAAGGAATCTGAGTTTTCTCTATAGAGTGTCAGCCTTGATACCTGGGGAGAATGAAGACGACTTGTTATGTTTCATGCAGATTCTGGAGGTATAACATGCAGGTAGTGTGGAAAGGCAGCCCCCCTGCAGCTGTCTGCACTACTGAGTGTGTGGCTGTGACCCACACACAGCCTTCCTCCTGGTAGAACCACGTGATGTGGAAAACATCAGCCGCATGGATTGGTCTCGGAAGCAAAGACCTCTGAATGGACCTGGCCAGGCTCTGGCAGCTGGACAGAGGCCATTCCCAGCTCCTGGAGTCTGCTGGGTCACAACCCTAGATTCACTCTGCTAAATTCTGCATCTGGTCATTCAGGGTTACAGTTATGATTCAAGTTCCTGTCACCATTTATAGCTCCCTAAAAAATATTTACCTTCCTGTGGACAATATTCTGTAATTTCAGGGAAACTGAAAAGCATTTGATGCAGTGAAATGAAAAAAGTAAAAGATAATGAGATACAGTTGCATTGAAATTCTATATAAAAGACAAAATTATGTGATTTAAGTTGACACATTTCATAAAATAAGCAGCAGCTTTGGTACATCCTAAGGAATGCAAGATAAGGAATAGCCAGATGCTCACAAGATTCAAGATATTTTAAATTTTTTTAGTGCTTTCATGTTTATAGTACAGGTTTTGTATACTGTGCTGAATAGAAGGATAAGACTCATGTAATTTAAATGACAGTTGAGTGATTGTTTATTTAACCATTTTTTGAACAGCTTCCAAGTTTTGAGAGAAAGAATTATGTATTTCTGAAGGATTATATAACTGTACAAGCTGTTGGTACTGTTAATTAATACCTTAGAGATGTGGCCCTAACATCTGATAAATTAAATTTGTGACATTAGGTTCTGTAGTATGAAGGGGAGTGTACTGCACTGCATCAGCCTCTGACAATGGATAATTATCGATAGTGCAGATATTTGATGTAGCTATTCAACAAATGCAGCCTTGTACATGATCAAGAGTTCAATATTTCTTGCATAGATGCACATCTATCTCTGTGTTCTTCTTTGCATAAAGCTGCTGAAATTTGGTTTGGGTATTTGAAGGTCTTTAAGTGCTTTTTTAGCTACAGATTTTATCTGTTTTGTTCCAGTTGCCTGAGTCTGAGTGACTGATTTAACGGGCCAGTGTGAAACCTGCTGCAATTTCTGAGTGAATATGTAACTCAAAACTAACTTTGGATAACTACTTGGGTGTTTAAAACTTACTGATCTGAACATTCATGTCAGTCAGCTTCTAATATTCAAATGTTCACAGGAAGCAAATCTCAGAGCTGGGAAACATGGTCAAGAGAAAAAAATTCAGATTAGATGAGTATTTCCTGTGTCCCAGGTTTTTTCCACTGTCCACTGTTTGTTGAGGCACGCTGCTTTAACCCAGTTTAGTCCTCCCATTGTCACATAGCTTCAGTGTTGCTTTCTCACACTGAGTGAATTATTTACATGGAATTTGTTTCACCCTTTTTCCAAAAGAATTCTTCCAGGAAAGAAAAAATGGTTTGCAGCTCAGATGAAGGGATGCATCAGGTCTACAGTTATTTCCTCCTAAAGTCCCTAGTGACTAGCAAAAGAGTGGAACTTGGATAAAGACAAGTTTTTGGAGCATTTGAGGGAATATCTCAGTAGGTCACCTGTCCAGTGCTTCCAGACTGCTCCTGGCTTTCTATGGGGCCCACAGGCATTTTGTGTAAATCCCCCTGGCTCCTCTAAGGTAGAGCAACATTCTGTCCACAAAGGCTTCTGGAATTAATGTATGTGAGTATCTATGCAGATGTATCTGGACAAGATAATACAATACACAATTTTGTAAGTTTCTGAAATGATTTTTTTTCAAATACACTTTAACATTTATTTGCCTTGTAATATGTTTATTATGGCCAGCAGTTAAACCCTCATGGCTTTTTTTCACTCCTTCCCCTCTCGTGGGATAGAGAGAATGTATAAGGATGGCATGAAGGCTTATGAATCAAGGAAAAGACTATTTAATAGATGAAGTATAATCTGCACACTCAAAGCAAAACAAAGCAAAGCAGGAATTCACTCAATACTTTCTATCAGCAAGCAAATGCCCAGCCATCACCTGGGAGGCAGGGCCTCGGCATTCATCAAGCTAGTTTGGGGAGACAAAAATCATAACCACCATCTCTCCTTCTTCCTCTTTTCCTTGGTATTTTATTACTCATCATGACGTGTCAAGGAATATGACATGGGTCAGTCTGGGTCAGTTGTTTTGGCTGTGTGCCCTCCCAACCTCAGCTCAGCTTCCTCTCTGAGTGGACAGAGTGGGAAACAGAAAAAACCCTTCACAATGTGCAAGCACTTGTCAGCAATGGCAGAAACACTGGTGTGTTATTGAGGGTGGTGTAGTCACAGGTCCAAAGCATGGTGCCATAGGGACCATGTAGAAATTCGACTCCATACCAACCAGACCCAGCTCATCTTAAATGATCAGATTTTCACAGAGTCTCCTGAACCTTTGTGATAAGTGATTATATTTTATGCAAGGCCTTTGAAATGTAATTGCTTCTGGCAGGTAGATAGAAAGGGTGAACTGCTTTAGTGCAAATGGTACTACTCTAACCTATGTTTTGGGATTTTTATCAGGTATGTAGTATTTGTACAAGAGAAGACATTTGCTGAAAACAAGCAAAGATTCTTCCCACATTTTATATAGAACTAAGGTCAGAAAAGCATAGGATATACTGACTTTTATTTGTCATCAAACACAGTTTAAAGAGGTTTTAAAAGTAACAGGAGGTATAAAAAGCAGTTTATTTTGTGCTTCTTTCCACCTTGGAGCTGTACACATAATTAAAAAATTATACTTTGTAAAGTCCATAGCTATTGTAGATAAAATATCTACATGTTCTTCACTGAGTAACAGAAGTATTAGAAGAAAAATACATTCAGTTAAAATTCACCATGCAGAACAGAAACTGGCATCAATATTTCTTGGAGATTGTTCTTTTGTATATAGAAATCCTACCTGGACTCTAAATTTTCTTTTGGGTGGTATTTGGATGAGGTTAACTCAGAAATCTTCTTTCATATGAAATGAAAGCTCTTATAGTCAATTTTGAAAGTAATCATGGGAAAGCCACAAAAATCAGACTATTTTTGACCTGTAGGGAGATGACAAGGATGAATGACTGAATGACTATGCTGTGAATTTATTTTCTGTCAACAGGTAATTCATGTGAAACATTGCTATTTTGAACCTTTTAGAATTTTTTTTTGGCACTGAGAGGGACTTAAAAATTTCATTTCATCTTATTGTCTGGAGAGAGTTTTTAGTGACTTGTTTTAGCTGAATAGTTTCAGTTTTATATGGACAGTCAAGAGCACAGAGTGATACTTTTATGTCTCCTTAAATAAGAATACTAAAATTTAATTGTAAGCATTCATAAAGAAAGCAGATAAAAAGTTGGGTTGGTTTTCCAAAATTCCTGGAGAGAGGTTTTGGATGGAAAGTGATACCTAGACACTCAGCTATCATTTAAAAATGTGAACTGCAATATGAAACATTGCTAGTGATTGCTGTGATTGTATGTACAGTATAATTTGATGTAAATATAAAATATAAATCTCCTGTGCCTGCCAGTTCAATTTTTTGCATAGATTACATTGTACAGGTCACATACCTATTGGACATAAAAGTACCTACTCTAAATAAAATCCTGAACTCAAGATATATGTTGATTCTTTCCAAATACACTTCACAGCCTTTGAAAGTCCAAGAAAAAAAATAATCAGTTTTACGCCTAGTGCCATCTGTTTACACAATTCAGAGTTCAGGAAGAGGAGACAACTTTGAAAAGTTTGCAATAACAATAATAATAATTAAATGGTTATGAATTATATGTGGAAAATGAGATACGGAGATACTCTAAAACCAGAATACTGTTCAACCAGAAAAAAGTATTTCACTAGAAGGGAATTTTCAGAGAAAAAATAAAGAAGACAGACAGATACATCCTGATTCTCTCTAAGACTCAAGTGGTCTTACTAAAATATTAAATGGAAAGTATTCCACCTTTTTCCATTCAGTTGTACAATATTTGTTTATTAACCCAATACAAACATGAATGCCTAGCTTGTTGAGTTCAGGTGTTTTAAAAGCTCAGTTTGTGGAATATTTTTCAAGATATTCTTGATTACTGTACATTTAATTTTAATCCCAAATCACGAGTTTTTGCAAGGTTTCTGATTTTTTACAGAAGCTTTTCACCCAGACTGGCAGTGTTTAAAAAAATTATCATTACTATCCAGACTGATCCAAGAGATCTGGCCTGTACCTACTCTGGCATATGTAGTTGCCTGGTTCACGTTACCACCCAGAGTAATAGAGTGTTCATTTTTTGTGCAAAAGATGTTGTCTACAGCATTATGAAGAACAGGAAGGGATTTTCATTATTATACTAATTTTGTGAGCTGCAGGTGATGGGAAATTTCTGCTTAGAATAGAATGTCAGTTAAGGAGCCCTTCCAAAATCTTGACTTTTACTGTAATGTTTGAAATCATTTTGGACAATATGCTCTTCTATTTTGACGCGGGCAGAGAACTCTTATCTGTCTCTATTCAGTGCAAAATATTTGAGCCAAATGTTGTAAGTAATTAGCAGTTAATCTGCAACTGTTATTCTAATTTTTAATCGTGAGTAGCTCTGCTACCCTCTCTTAAAGCTCATTTGCTGGATGCTGCAAGTGGAATTGATATTGACCTAGTCTACCTGGAGACTGCTGAACTTTTCACCTTCTTAAAAATCTTGGGAGCTTCTTGTCTTCTTGTTTTATTTCTTTATTTAACTTGCCACTAAAAGAAACAGAAGATAGTAATAATGATAATGATTAAAAAATAGACTCTGATAAGTGTTTAAATCTATGCATAATTCAGTATCATTTACTCATTTCAATGTTCTTAAGACCTTCTTTGGTGAGGAAAAAAAATGTTTCTAGACATCAGAGATTGTTGCTGAATTTGAAACAAAGAATAGAATGCAAATGAGCAAGAGGTGCAACAAAAATGAAACTGGAATTTCTGAGCAGGCTGTTAAGTTAGTGGAAGAACAGTATGAAAATGCATATGTGTATCAACAGAAAGAAGTATCAAATTTGGGAAAATCACTTCTGTATCAGAACAGAAAGTGACTCAAACTAATGTATGGACATTTTCTATTATTTAAATATCAAATAATGTAGACTAAAATTTATTTATGAGTGTTTTAACATTCAATAATGTTCTATAATACAAATATTAAATCTTTCTGGACTTTGCTATCTTTGTCACAACTTTGTGCTTCCACACTATTGAATATTAAGGTATTAAGTTCCTTTTGAACTATCACATAAAGTTTGAGATGTCATTCTACTACATCTCCACTACATTGTTTACTGAATTATTTCAATTATAGCCTTCTGAAGAACTAATTTTTCTTGTTAACTTCTCAAAACTTTAATGACATCTGGAATCTGTGTGCGCATAGAAGAGTTGGAATAAATTAATAAAATTTGAAAATATCAAGGGACAATTGTTTTAAGATGGATGATATTTCTGAATGAAATACCAACTTCCTTTCTTTGATTTACTAAATAAAGAAAAAGTTTTCTTCTATCAGAAAAACTTAATAATGATTCCTGGTTTCTCCTGACATAGAGATAGGAATGCAGTAAAATCTGTATGACTGATCAGAAAAAAAAAAGTTAATTTGATCTTTTAAGCTGAAAAAAATCAACACGTTTATGTTGTGTGCACAAAATATTCCTGTGAATTTCTTTAACATCCTGCTCTTGAATGTTTAAATGACAGTTATGGGTAAAAAAAACCCAAAAAACAAAGGAAACAGAAGAGAAACCCAACAGCAACAATGATAACAATAACAACAATAACCAAATACAGGCAAAGGGAAATTTAGCATTGCAAATGGAGATAGAGGCCAAGATTCCATGTCCATTTGGGCCCAAGTGACCCAGATAAACATGGAAGAAACACATCTTAAATCTAAGATTCTACATAAACTTAAAGAAAATATCAAATATTTTTGAGGGGATGTCTTAAGATATTTTTGTATGTGTACCACATACAACCATCTTCCACCTATCAGATGATATTAAATACATATTGGCATTGTTTGCCCATTTTTGACTCCCTGTTATTGGGAATTGTTCTACAAATCCAGAGCTGTTCTTCATTAATGCTGCTGGGCAAACATAGAGTATGATTCTGAAGTAATTAGTAGTTTTATGGATAATTAGAATACTGTCTCTGTTCATTAACATTTCAAATCTCATTTAAATGTAAATTGTAATATTCTTCTTCTGTGCAAGAGTGGGTAGTTAGTGTCATTCATGAGTAATAAGTAATTTGCTCCTCATTAGCCATAGGAATAGATAAAGATATAGGTCAACAGTGGATAGCAGATGTAGTTAAAAATGGTTACCTGTCTGGAAGGGGAATTTAAAACAAGCAGTCATTGTTTTTCTGTAATTCTGTATTATAAATTTGGTCCTAATTCATAATTCAGAACATTTTATATTAATTGGCTCTTTACATTATTCATAATGAGGGTGTGAAAGTACAAAAATATTTTCTCTGAGTGACTTCGAGATAGAGTGTGAAATTTTAAAATATTATTTTCATATTGGTTCAGATGAAGCACATTTATAATGTAGAGCTCCACTTCCAGATACTTTTTCAAAGCACTAGAAAAAATTCCTAGAAATGAAGACTGGTTATGTATTATTCTTATTTAAAAAAACCCCAGATATAATCACCCTAGTTTGACTGAAAGGTGCCTGATTTCGAAGAACAGTTGAAACTTTCCCCTGAAACCATATTGAAGTGAAAGAAATAGAAATAATAATAATTTTAATAATAATAACAACAACAGTAATAGTAGTTGTAGTAGTGGTAGAGAATGAGATCACAAGTTTCCTTTCTGTTGGTTAAGTTAGACATCAGTCTATGGGTATGCCTTTTGGGTAACAAAAAAAAAAAGATGTCTTGTAATCCTCCCCCTGTGAAACAAGGAAAAGAAATGGGAATTCACAAGCCATTTCTGTCACACTGAAGGTCAGTAATTCAACTCTTCTCTCTGAATAATCTGCATTACTTCTGTACTATTTTCATTGAGGCTTTTAGCAAAAAGCAATTATTTTAAGACAGTTGCATCAAGAATTAATTTGAAGTATGCTAGTGAGTGAAGGATGAATTAGGGAGCAAACTGATGAAATTTGTACGTACTAAATGAGTGAGAAGACACCTAAACAGTATTAGCAGATAACCAAAAAGCAAAGAGAGGGAGAGCTGGAAAAGATTAAGACTGCTTGTTTAACATCATTGCTAGATTAACAAGGCTGTCATCAAGGCTATAGGAATCAAATGAGACCCGTGAATAGTCATGTTAAGTTAAAACGGGAAAGTGTGTTTACCTATATAGGTATAAGAAAATGATTTTACACTTCCTTTATTGTAAAGAAGGTCTACTTCTTTACATTTACATATTTACATTATGGATGCAGTCCTTGGGTAGACAGCAATTATGAATTGCTCATGTCCACGTATAGCTGAAAAACATATTATAATTTTAGTAAAATTATTGTTCTCAACCACTGTCTGTCAGAAGCACATCAAATTATATTGAAGGGATTTTTTGCCTCTCTGATTGGCCAGGGGAGTTTTTTGACTGTTTTTGCAAATATATCTAATAAAAACTTCTTCATAAAATTTCCAACATAAGTTTGTTGATGATCTAACCTTCGTTTTTTCCTTAGTATTATATAAAGCTTTTACTCTTTTTTGGTTTCCTTTGAGCAACCTGGTCTGTGGAAGGTATCCCTTTCAATGGCAATGGGGTTGGAACTGATCTTCAAGGTCCTTTCCAATTCAAATCATTCTAAGACCCTCAATCTACTTATTATTGGTTTCAGCTCTTAGTCTGGCAAATACTGTACAGAATAACTGCTTTTGGACCATGTAGTAATAATAGCTTTTCATTTGTCTGTTTATTTTCATCGTTGCACTTTGCTTCTGGCAAAGTGAAAATTAAATATTTCTTATATTAAAGATGATCAAGAGATACCACACACAGTTCTCAAGAAGAGGAGCCTATCACAAGGGCCTTTCATATTTGCCTTCATAGTACTGAAAATACCTTTTATTTATATTAAAACACAGCATTTTCCTTCAAAGCAAAAAAGTGATGACGGAAGACTCTTGTAAGATTACCAAATATATACTGTTATTTTTTTATATTTTCATTCCCAGATAGAGAACTTCTAGGTTGTAACTGAAAATTTTTCTATTAGTCATTTAATCCAAGAGTTTGTGAATGATTTTAAGTCCCATTTCTTTCTAACAGTTATCATAGGCAGCTCGTTCTTTCTGCTTGATATTCCAGTGTTTCTCTCAGTTGACTATGTTTCACAACCTTCACAGAATATATTGAGAATAGGTCAAGAGAGAAGAAATTGGTTGAAAAGAATTTGGATCAATCCTCTGTATGATTCCTTTTTTAAAACCTTCAAATATGGAGCTCCACCATATTCCCAGGCATTCTGTTACACTTGGCTTCAAATTTTGCTTTGATGTCTAACCTGATTATTTTCTGTAGTTTCAGTTCATTAGATTCTATTCATCAAAGACATGAAGGAAAGATTGGCCCCTCTTTCCTCAGTACGACAGTGTCTGAGAGCTGTAATCATAAACACTATGATCTTTCCTTTTTTTTGACAAAACAAACTCATTCATTCCTCTTTGTAAAGTTCATATTGATCTCGCTGAATTCTTCCTTGTCAGTCCCCATCATTCTTGACAATCAGGGCACAAACTGAACACTGAATTCCAGCTGGTGCCTTATCAGCACTGGGGTAAGCAAAGCGAGTAATTGCATGTCTTTCAGCAGGATTTTATGCTTATACATGTTAGTATGGTTTGTCTTTAGAGTAGCATTACAACATAATTAAGTAGCATTTAATTTTATGATCCACTATAACCCAAAGACGTTTTCTGAACTATTGTTCTCATCCTGTATTTGGTTAGAAAAATATTTCTACTTACATGTAAAACCTTGCCTTGTCTTTATTGACCCATACTCTTTACTCTCCTCTAAGACTAATTTTTTCAGGGGGAAAAGAGGTGTTAAGACCAGATGAATTCTGGTCTTTATCTCCAATATGCCTGCAAAGCATCACAACTTTTTTTCATCAACTGCAGTTTTTGTGCATGTAGTGTTTGTATCACCAGCCAAATCACTGAAACACTACACGCAACCAGAGTCAAGAGAGATCCCTTGAGGAATTACATTACAAAAAGGAGCTACAGGCCATAAAACATAAATGTTCTATCTATAGTATATTTCTTAGTTTTTATATGAGAATGTCATGTGAAATGGTGTCAAAATCCCTACATATCTACATATCTACAGTCTCCTAGTTATTATTTTTAAACAGATGTTTTACCATGCCATACAAAAGGTTGAATACCTTTTGACTTTAATGCATCCAAATTTGGTTTCGTTTGCTCCTTATTTTCAGATATTCATTGATAATCTCATATTTTTCCTGTAAGCTTACCTAAATTTAAAAGAAGGATGTCTCTTCTAAAATTCTATATTTCTTCTTTTACTTTTTCAGATGTAGACATTGTAATTGTCCCTTTCCACTACTCTTTAATCCTATGTGTTACCAATAAATGGGATAAATATGAAAAAAATTCTGAATGTTTTAACTGGTATTTTAAGATTGGGTCAGCATTTTTTTTTTTTTTAATAAGCACATTGATATAGTATCGTTAACTCACATTCTTACAATTTTAGTCTTGCGCTAAATAGTAATCTTGAAGGAACTGGAAGTGACCTTCAATGTTTTTCTAAATTGGTAGTATCAACTCTCTGTAATAAATAAAGCTTCATCCTTCAAAACCCAATGTAGCACTTACATGTTTACAAAGATTTCATTAGAGCTTTTTGAGCTGTACTTTCACCAGATTCTTGGTATTTGGAAGGCTTATTTCCAGACTTGGTCTTGATGGGATCAGTCTGTCACTAGGTTATTATGTTAATCTTGTTCATCCTTGAGAGGCCATACTTTATTCCCTTGTCTGTCACTCAGACTTTTTAGATTGTTTTAACTATTTGTAGCTAACTTTTATTGAGAGTTTCCATCTTGTTTTGTGCTTTCAAGCCTCAGTAAAAGTATTTTTAGTTGATCATTCATTGTCTGACTAAAAAAAAATTAGAAATTAGAACTGTGAGAGTTATAGTAAGCATCCATGCAAAAATAGGGGCATTTTTATTTGACAAACTTTTAGAGTAATATTACTTCAACAAAATTTATTTAAAAAAAACCCCTCACATTTTATTACTATGATGCATAGTAACAAAATACAATGCATAGCTGTAAGAAATGATCTTTAACCAGACACTAAAAATATTTAAAGCCCCATGAGAATTTGATAGCTAATTCTTTTGCTTCTGTCTACTCTATGTTGACTCAATGATATCCTCTTAATATTTTTTGCAAGAAATGTGATTTTCCTCATTGTTATGGGATTAAAACTCTTTTTTTTTTTAATAATGTAAGAAATATCAAGTGCTGATTTTCATTACATTGTCTTTCTCTGCTCAACATTTCAGTGAAAGAATATGATTTAGTCCAGCAAGCCTTTACTGTGACACATAAACTTTTCTACTTCTGGTTACCCTCTGTGTGGGTACAGTGGTGGAGGCAGTAATTGTCCTGGTTTCACTAGTTTGTCACCTACTTATATTGAAGAGAGGAAGAATCTTTCAGCAAATTACTTTTCTGAGGCAGAAACTGCTAAACAAACATGATATACAGACTTTTGAGCATACCTGGTAAGAATTTAGAGTGCCTAGAGATGCTTAATTTCTTAACAGAGAATAAATCATTAACACTCAAACTTAATGAATAAAAAAGATTCTAATGATCTCTATTTTCAGCAGGTACAAATGAGAGTAGTTGCTTTGGCTTCAGTGGGGCTGTGTAAATAAATACCAGCTGAGAATTCAGGCCAAGAGCAGTAATTCATCAGATTCAAGCTCTGTTTTACAAAGAGAATAAATGCTTCCTTTTTACATGTAATTCATCTTCATGCACTATAGCTGATACACAAGTCTGCTGTGTCTGTCTTAAACAGCAGTAACTATAGCATGAATTTTATTTTATGTTTTCTTTTTCCCTTTTTCCAATTTGCATTTAGTATTTTAGAGATAGTAATTTATAATTGAGAAATAATGTCAGGAGGCCTACATGGATGCTTCTGACAAAACAAATTTCAGATGAGAGCATAGAAGAGATGGAAGGAGGATCTGGACACAAAAGAGGAATTGTACAGACACTATCTGAATGTGCAGATATGAGGTTAGGAAAGCCAAAGCCTATCTGCAGGTAAATATGTCAAGGGACATGAAGGACAAAAAAAGAGATTTTTCTTGTGGCAGAAAATAAAGACAGAGGCAAATGTGGGCACATTGTTAAATGAGACAGAGAAGTTGAAGACAAAGGATGTGGAAATAACCAAGGTGCTCTAAACATATCAAGAGGATGATTGGGAGTTGTCAGCTTTGATTTACACAGTAGAAATTGTGTCTACGAACCTCATGACCTTCTACCACAAAATTAGTTGCTTGGTGGACAAGAAGAGAATGGTGGATGTAATTTAGCTTTACTTTAGTAAAATGTTTCTCTCGCAATGTCCTATTTGAAAAACTGATGGAGTACAGATTAGATAAACAGATAGTGAGGTAAAATGAGAACTGACTAAAAGTTGCAGTTGGTGTTGCTAAGTTCATTTGAGAGGCCAATCATGAACTAGCTAGTGGTGTGAATCGATTTCCCTCTGCCTGCTGGAAAGTGGCTTCCAGCTAGTCCCAGCTGCCCTGGCTGGGAATCATTTCAGATCCGGTTAGGCAGTCACAGGCGGGCTGGCAACTCCCCCCGGTGGGTCAGAGCTACACGAGCGCTGTTGCTGAGGCTACGACGAAGGAGGAAAAGGAGACTTCGTGACTAGATGGAGTTTACTGCCACCTGCTCAGCATGCAGGCGAGGCCACAAAGTGAATAAGAGGGGTGGGGTCAGTGATTATAAGGGACTAGAAAAAGGGGCGTACACAAGAGGGAAAACCAATCAGGGGAGTGGGGATGGTACCCAGACAACAAATAGAAAACGAGGAGGGGGGGATTTCGCAGCCTGTTCCAATCAGGGACTGACTTCTCTTGATCCTTCTAGAAGGAAGGGAGAGTCCTTCCCAGAGATTGACAGGCACAGCTGCTGCACAAACAAGTGCAGGGGGAAACCATCTGGGAGAGGGAATAGGGGGAACATGGACTAAACCATTACATAAACAATTAATATTAACAATAAATAAAAGAACAGAAAACACGCTGCTACAGTGGTGTTCCCCAGCAATCAGTAGTGAGGCCACTACTGTTTAACATCTTCGTTAAGAACGTAGATAATAAGGTAAAGACCACCCTCTTATGATATTTTATCTATTTGTTTATGTGGTGGAGAGAGCAACAAAAATAGAGATGACATCTTCTCAGTGGTGCACAGTTGAAGGACAAGAGGCAATGGAGCACAAACTGAAACATAGGAAATTCATTTTAGGCATAAGAAAAGTACATTTTTACTATCAGGTTGCCTAATCATTGGACCAGGTTGCCCAGAGATTTTTTTAAGTCTCCATCCTTGGAGATAGGTGAAGACATTTTAACATTCTTAAACAACCTGCTCGGACTACCCCTGCCTTTAGCTGTGGGGCTGGACTAGGCCATTTCCAGAGATACCCTCAATGATTCTGTGATACTATGAGTTTACTGATAAATTTGGCAGGGTACATTACAGTAGATGGTTTGGTCGTTGTTCTGCAAGATAGATTTTTTTTTTTTCCTATGAAATCACTTGATTTGCATTATAAAGGTAACTTTTTGTTAGGCTTTTGCCCTGAAAGATCATAAACACTTTGAAATGTACCTAGCAATAATAAATGTGAGTAATATTTAAAATAATTTTTAAATAAAAGTTTGAAATATATATATATCTGAATCAGCTTTCCCTGTAGACTAGTTTTTAATACTTTATTGGATGATTCACTGTGGCTGAGCAAGTGCTTCTGAGACAAATATATCAGCAGCAATCCTTCTTTAATAGCATGATCTCTTTAGATGATCTCTGATTCTCATTCTGTTGGGGTTTTTTTGTCCCCCAAAAAAGGTAAATGTCTACATTACAAAAATGTAGATGTAATTGTGTGTTGTTTTGGTTTTTTTTTTAATAAAATTTGACTTATGGTAAATATTTTGTTTTGTACCCTGAAACAGGATTAGGAATAAGCAGTTATACCCTAAATGCCAATCTGAAACAAGTAATATATATATATTTTTATGGTTCTTCTAGACACTGTGGAAATGTAGCTTGGCATTTTTGAAAATGAGTAACAAGAAAAAGAGAAGAGAGAATACTAGACATAATTTTCAAAACTATTTTGCCTTTTGTTTCCCCTCTGTTCTCCAAAGAATGGAGCATTCTTCAGACAATTCTGCCTGAATCTTGTGAAAGAATTATTCCAAACCTACAGCCTATGACTGTAGCTGTCCCACTGTACATATCTACTTTGTAAGATGTCTGGGGAAAATATATTGCCCTGAATCTCACAGACCAAAGTGAGGCAAAACTCCTACACTGTTCAATGTCCCAGGCCCAACCAGCAGTGACACTGAAATTGTATTCCCAGCAGGCATGCACAGGCAGAATACAGGGGTAGACCACAGGTATGCATACATATGGGGCTGGCTTCGTGGATTTGACATGCTCCTAACTTGAAAGACTCGTGTCCCTACTTGGCCCCCAAGATGCATCACGTACCTGCCAGCTGGTCCATTTTGTTTCTTGCTAGAACTTGCACTTGCTGTGTGGGAAATAGAAAAAGCAGAAAACTTTCATAGCTGTGCAGATGTAGAAGGATGCAAGAATAAGGACACACAACAGTAAGACTGTGTTTTTGTGCTGAATAGGCCTTAGCAAGTAGAAAAATATGTTAAGTAAGATAATAGAGAAGTTTGATAATGAGGCTCTGTGCTTTGTTTATAGAAGAGTATAAAAGGTTACTGAGTAATAAGAAATATGAAACAAGCACCTATTGTTAGATATAAGGTATACATGCAGTTCTAATGACTGGTTTATGCAGATGTCTGTAAGTGCTTAACAACTTGTCGTTGGTTAGAAAACTTTAAAAAGTCCTTGTAACACAGAGAATTGTGGCTGCTGTTGGCAAGACGTAAGCTGTTGCTATCTTTCAATTGTCTCACCCTGTCCTGAGGCTGATGTTGCAAAAAAAACCCCCAAAAACGGCTCAAGGAATGTCTCCTGGAAGTCCTGTCCCATTATTTGGAAGTATTAATATCCAACATTTCTGCAGTTGCTGGTAACATGGGCCTGTGGGGCTCTGACACTTGATCCCATCTCCAGGGAGTTGATCTCACTCTATCTTCAGCTGGCTTGTAGGCCAATTAACCTGCATTCCCAGTCCAGATAGTGGACCCAGTAGTTCTGTCATTCCAGTAGCTGTGCTGTGGACACACAGGTACCTATGCACCAGGAACCTCTAGTTTTTGTCACTAAAAGTTTCTCATTCTAATCTCTGGAGCTGCTGACATTACAGATGCAGTTGCTGATATTACAGACCTGCAACCTGTGGTCTGCACAATTACTGCACTCAGACCCTCCAGTACACACATGCATGCAGGAAGAGAATTAGAAACAAAGTCAATAAGAGGTTTGACCAGATTAAACTGCTCAAGTGCAGAATGTGGCTAGAAAAGTGCAGTGATCATAAACTATTGATTTTCAAGCAACCAGCCCTTTTATCCCTTATCCCTCTATTTTCCACACACTTTTTCCTTCACAAATTGCCTAAATCCATCACTGCCCTGCCTTTTGTTCCAACTCCTATCATCCCATACTGTGTCCTGTGCAATCTCTGTATATGTCCCATTCACTCTGGAAGCATCACCCCTTCCTTCAGCTGGCAGGACTCTTCATGCTTGACTCATCATGATGGGTTTCAGACCTGCAAAATGGGGCTGAGGGTCTTCTGGTACATCCATGAGAGGGGCCTGAACAGGACACCCCTTTGTCTGGACTCATACTGGTTTCCTGCCTCCCATTGTGAATCCACGTGCCTCTCAACTTTTGGAGATGGGCCTGCTATGGGCTGATGGTTCCTCTGATGGACTTGAGAGTAGCTAGAGTAAGGATCCTTTTTAAGTGTGCAGATGGGCTTTTATTACCTAATCTAACATAATAGACTGCAATTTTTTGAGTATTGTACTTGGGCAAAAGCAGTTTATTTCTCCCTAGAAAGTATCTAAAAATCCAGCAGTGATTTCTATAGGTATAGTCTGTATTTTTATGAGTGTGCATTCAGAGTAGTATAGGGGAGTTAAATAGTTATTTAATGATGTTAAATGTCTACCTGAGCCTCTTTTTATAATGGCAAGACATGTCATTCTTGGGTGATATACTTTAATGGTCTCTATGCTAATATCTTCAATTGCCTTCCAGCCATTTCTGGGTAGATAGCCAGAAGAAAACTCTGACTATTGGTACTGTCTCAGCCAAATTAGGTACTTTGACGTCTGTTGTGGACAGGTAGCACCTGGACCCTGTATCTAATCTCTTTATACTTTATGACTGAACAACCATACAGTCTATTTAAACTGTTAAATTAATTATATTCCTTGTCCGTTTGAGCTGCCTTGACCTTATCTAAGGAAGATTCTGAGTTAAATTCATTTTGACAGGTGTACTACTCCTATCTATCTCTGTCAGACTGTCTTCTACCTAAACATCTGACAACTTTACAGTCTCCTTGCTTTTGCCTGTTGACGATTTCTCCCTGAGTAGATTAATGTTGTTGTAGCTTACTGGACTCTATAGAGATTAAGAAATGCTTCCTTGGGTTTTTTAAATAGTTCTTAGTGAGGTCTGAAGAGATGGTGATACTACCAGTATCAAAGTGGAACTTTGAAACTCATGAGTCTTTGAAGTCATGTTACCTGTGTGGATTGCACAGCTACCAGGCCTAGCCTAGGAAAGATTATTTGTCTTTGACTGTATAATGTTGTAAAATTGTAGAATCATTAAAGTTGGAAAAGACCTCCAAGATCAATGAGTACAGCTTTTTTTAGTCCACCATGTCCACGGAAACCCTGTTACAAATTGCCACATCTACATGTTTTTGAACACTTCCAAGGATGGTGAATCCACCACTTTCTTGGGAAACTTGTTACGTACAACGTGAAGATAACTTTGCACAACTTGAGACCATTTCCCCCTGTACTATCAAGTCCTTCCAAATACTTTCATAAATTAGAGAAAACAACAGGAATGTTTATGGAGATTTGACCTGTGAACCCTTCACATGTTTGCAATAAGTAATACCTTCCCTTATTGGATAGACTGAAAAAGACAGTTAACTTCTGTGTTAAAGACACATTTTTCTGTACAAATTTATTATGAGATGAAAGGGTAAAATTGAATCACAGTTAACACTTTCTTTAATTGCTCATATTGTGGGTACTTTAAGATTTTGATAAAGGTCTTACACACAGGTAGTTATAATGTGTGTCAAAGTAAGCAGCAGAATATTAATTTTTATTCCCTTCACGGTATAATATGCATCTTCAGGAAAAGCTTAGTTCAATAGTGAGCAAGAATGCTGTTTTCAGAGAAAATTACTGCGAAAGAATAAACCCTCCATCTTTTATGCTAAGGAGATGAACAATCACATCGCTAAGTGAGTTGTAAAATGGGTTCAATTTTAAGTACAAATTTTTTTGTCCAGTGGCTCTCCTTGGTGATGATCATATTCTTATGCTTGCTGACACACTAAACCATCTATTTTATTTGTAACTACAGTTTAAAAATTCTGCTACTGATGAATCTGTTTCATACCTTAACTGCTAGGTATTAATTTTCACTTACTTCTGTTCTCTTATTATATTTCTTTGTTTGTTTGTTTGTTTGTTTAGCAATTTTCTTTAGAAAGTCTTTTAGGTGTTCAAAATATCCTGAAAAAACCTGTTAAGAGACCTTAATATCTTGATTGAAAAGATTAACAAATTTCAAGAATTCTTTGTGCAATGAAAATTTAAAATACCTTACGTATAACTGTAACAGACAGCTAACAGGCTCTGCAGATGCTGGAAAAAAAGTCTGCTTAGGAGCCTAGAGCTGAAAAAACCTCAAGCATATTCAGTTAGGCTTATTAGCATGTGAAAGAAAAACCACATTTCAACATTCAGTTACTTAGAATTATTGCCTTTAAGAGGAATTGGAGAAAGTTTCCTTTTCCTTTATGATGTATAACAAGGCTTATTTTTTTCTCCACAATACAAATGTTTTTGCTTAAAAAAAAAAAAAATTAGATCTTCATTTTCTCCTTGGATGTAGATTCATATTTGCCATGCATTTAACATTACAGTTTATGCAATAAAAGTGCAGGTTTTGTTTGAAATAATTGGTATGCTCCTGCTGAGTTCCAAGATCTTTTGAATTTAGCAGAAAGGTATGTAGCTCATCTGAGTTCGAAATATATTAATTTTCCCCAGTGTTATTTGTTGGAAACATAGAATCTAATTGTGGTTTCTGTTTGTGAGGTAATTGCCTTGAAGAGCATGGTGAGAAACACAGCTATACTGAAGCATGAATAAAAGCAAAGTGGAAAGGGAGTGTTTGGTGAAACAACTTCATCCATCGGCATCTCTGAACCTAGAACAACTGGCACAACTCTTGCCACAGAAATTCATGGTACTACTTTATGGTACACAAGTCATGGGGACATTTTAGTTATCTACAGGTTTGAGGTGTATTAGCTTTGACATGTGTTATTGAAATCAGTGGAAGTTTCAAAATTTATATCTGAACTAAAACCTTTGTGAGCAGGGCTTCAAAGCCATTGCAGCTGTGAGGTAGCTGGAAAGATGTTTTCCAACAAATATTACAGATATATTCCAATAGATAATATTGTAAAATTGGTGTAACTCTTGTTAATAGTTACAGGAGCAGAAGTATATGCTTTGCAATGCTGCATAAGAGAGTACTTTACAAATGCAACCA
The DNA here is from genome assembly GCA_013400075.1 of Hippolais icterina. Taxonomy (NCBI): domain Eukaryota; kingdom Metazoa; phylum Chordata; class Aves; order Passeriformes; family Sylviidae; genus Hippolais; species Hippolais icterina. Next base: position 75,054 of record VWYN01001361.1, read on the forward strand.
GTAGCAACTATTTAAAGAGGATGATAACTTTTGGAAATGCTGAATGAAGCAGTACAAATTCCTAAAGTTATAAATATTGCATTTCTCAATCCGATGGGATTTTTCTGTTGAGGATGTAAACTTGATTATAAGACAAAATGCCTCAGACAACACAAGCCCTGAGGCACTAAGTGTTTTAAGGCAATGATAACAAAGTAGTTCTGAATAGAAAGGCAGTCTATGACATTAAATAGGCTTGCTTTTTTTGACTGTCTTTTGCTTCATTGAATTAATCTCCATTTTTGTAGTGATGGTGAAAAGAGCATAATGAACTATCAAATCAAAAAAGCTAATGTAAATTGTTGCAAAAGATGAAAGAGAAAGGAACCAAAGTCCCAAACATATCTGAAAGCCACCACAGTCTTTCAGTCTTAAAAGCAGAACCCTGACCTCCTTTAGAGATTGAATTGGTGTGCAGAGGGAGGGGAAGAAAGGGAGAGCCCCACCACAAGCTGCAAGTGATCTATTTGTCACTGCATACTGATTTCATAAGCTGGCCTCTTATTTCTATGAGACATGCTTTTGTTTTCTCTTTATATTCTGGGACTACCTAGTTCGTGGTTGGTTTGGTGGTGTTGGTTTTGTTTTGTTTTGTTTTGTTTTGTTGTTGGTTTGTTTGTTTGGGTTTTGTTTTTGTTTTTTTTCCCCCCTGGCAGTCTAGCAGTTAGCAAGCCTAATGCAGAAGAAGCTGTAGTTAGGTCTCTACTGTGCTCTGTTGCAATGTTTTTTGAAAGTATCAGAAAAATGGTGAAACCTTCTGTGAAATTTTTTTGCACAACTTGTTTTGGTATATACCTATTGCTTTACTAGAGAGGGTGTGAATACATGTAGAACAAATATTATTTAAATGAAAGTAAAAGGCCAGGAGGAATCATGTGTGAAATGAAAACCCCCAAAATTCTGTAATTCCATAAATATTGCATTTTGGGGAATTATTCAAATTTAGCCAATATGCCATAAGTTTGTGGTGTTCACATGGTAAATTGATTATTTGACTAGCAATGCAGTGAATGTTGTGTTACATCTGAATAGATGTATTACTTAGGGAAGTAGAGAACTCTGGAATAGGAGGATTTGCAGACTGGAAAACCAAGCCAGTTTTAAGCTTTAAAACTGAATTTTACCAAATTCTCTCATGAAGAATATACTTCCTGCTCATGGCCACTCTTGCACAATATTAATCATCATTGCAAAATATGAAACATGTAGTCTTTAAGATATATGTTCTAAATTATCTTTACCTATACAATTTCATGTTTAATAATGACTGCAGTTCTTGTTCGTCCTTACTTTCAGAGACCTGAATGATCAGGCTTAAGAGCTCTTTGATGATACAAGTTGGAAGTGAAATAGGCTTGCCTCTTTTATCTGTCATATGCCAGATGTTTTTATGCTATTGCTCCCCCTGAGAACAGGAGTCTGCTTACCTGCTTGTTTGGTTTGCTTCTGTCCTGCCAATCGTTCTTCCAGGGTGTTCAGCTGGACCTCTGGCACTTTTAACTCCCTCTGCTTACCTGTTGTTTTTCCTCACAACTTTTATTACTTGAGTGCCTCCTACCTGTGACTGCATCTACCTACCTTTGCCCTTTTTGCACACATACTTTGCTGAAATTGTATCTGGCTGTGCAATCACAGAGTGGCAAAATGCATGCATGTATTCAGATTTAAGCCACACTTATATTAATTATGTCCTGATTGGTAATTCATAATTAATAGATGACAAAGTCTTTAGCAATGTATGAATCGAATACAGCTTTTCCATTAGCAAAAATAAAAGTTCTCTTGAATTGAAGAATATTTTAACACTTTGAGTTTCTGCAACTGTACTAGATTTGAACTTTCTGCCATCTTATCTGTAGGCCTTAAAGTGGTAGAAGAGTTCAGTTTAAAAGCTCCATGTATACAGTTTCAAAGTATCAAGAGTATTTCCTTAAGGTATTTTAAAACTCCAAAATTATTTGTTCTTAATTGTGATGAATGACTGGTTTTGTTGTAGTACTGTGGCTGCCTAGCAAATTGCTTTAGTTGTTCCAGCATGTAGGAATATTAAGGAGTAATAATAAGATAAAAGGTTAGGGAAAACTCTGTTTAAAATGTTAGAGAAAACTCTGCTTGGCAAATTAAATTTGTAAAGTTATTACTTCCTCAGCATAAATTGCCAGGTAAAACTTATGTTTTGAGACAAAAATTTCAGATAAATATTACTACCTTGTAGTATATAAATTTAGGCAAAGAAAACATTCATATTAAAGATAATTGCCATCAGTTGATGCTCTCTGAAAAATACTAGCTCCTCAATGCTGTCATTGGGTGCAACTGCATCAGCTTCCACAGACCTCTGTCTGCAAGTACTGTGTGCATTTTGCATCATGGTACAGAAAACAAGATATACCATGCAGCTGCTCCCTCACTTTTGCCTTAGGGCTTTCACTGCTTATGAAGGTTTCACGTGGAGATATGGAATTGAGGGCAATTCATCCACAGAGAATTATTATTTCAAACAAGCAAGTGCTCTGTGAATGTTTCAGGAGAGCTTAAACTGGTGTTTAATGGAACTTGAAAGTCTTAACATTTCAGTTTCTTGGGAAAAAAAAAGCCAGTCTTAGCTTTTAAAAAGGCCATAATTAAGAAAATTTAAGCTATTGGAATAGCTAATGTGATCATAGTGTTGTTTTTCCATCCTAGCATTTTTTGCTGGAAACTTCCATACATACACTTAACACCTGTCAATTTATTATCTCTAACACACAGAAAAATGAATTTCTATGTTTCAAAATCCCAGCAGATTTTTCATAAAATTTAAGTGTTGGTTTTGGCTTTAGAAATTAAACCTTTTTATGACTCGTCTGATTATGTTTTTTAAAAGCTGAGTTTCAAAACTATAGTGAAAAACACAGCATGTTTAGTTCAATTCAAAGGCTAATAAAGTCAGGAAAATAGTTAAGTAATGAATCTCAGAGGCATTATTTGCTTTATATACTCTGTAGTAATTACATGGTCAAACCTCGTAGACCAAGGAATATTTTTGTTGGTGGTGGTGTTTTTTGGGGGTTTTTTTTGTTTGTTTGTTTGGGGGTTTTTGTGGGGTTTTTTTGTTATGTGACAGTAATGAACTGTTGCAAATGGACTGAATATTGATGAATTGTATCATATGATGTATTTTTAAGTTGTTGTATCTTATGGCATGGAATATGCTGTCTTTTACCTCAAGATGATAAAACTTTAGTTTTTGGAGAGAGGACTGATGAAGCTTTTGCTAAAGGTGATGATATTATGTGTGTAATGGTGAAAATTGTTTCTGAGCTCAATTTGAGAAGATCTTGTGAATCTAGTAGATGGCACTTTGTTAGAGGTAGTCCTATTCACTGTGAATTTCTGAGCTGAATAACAGTGGCTAAACCCAAGTCTAAAGAGACACTTTTTTTGGCTCTGATTGAATAAATCAGAGATAAATCTGATGCAGATTTAGGTAGCCACATCCAGAACAACTGATAGAGTAAAGAGTCAATGTGGTCGTCGAAATGGACACTGCACTCAAAGTGCTTCAATGAAAACATGAGAAGGCTTCAAGCATCAGCTCCTTGTTATCTAAAAGTCTCTTGTACCTTTTTGCTTTAGCAATCTCAGGGGCAGCTCCACACAGCCCCGACTCTTTTCCACAGTCTTCGGTCTTCCATCTGCTGTTCCAGCTCGCTCCTTTATGTTCCTATCATGGCCACCTAACCCTGTTTGTCCTACGTACAGTGTCTTATCCTTTCTGTCCCTTGCACAACCTCCTAGCCCTTCCTTCTCACAGCATAACCAACAGCCTCTAACTCCAAGTGAACTCCCTCCCAGCTAACTCACTCTTTATCACACCCATAGCTGGGAGGGCAAGGCTGTTCCTACTCTTGATAATTAACACAGCTACAATATGTCAAGGGTAAGATCACCTTTAGTACTAGCTCTTTGTCTCCCCACAGGTCAGTCCCTTTAGGGCTGTCATTCCATGCAACAGACTTGTTTTACAGTACAATATATTTTATAATGCTTTGTCCCCTTCCTGCTGGAGACAGAAGCCTTTAACATGTTTTCTGCATAGAAGAACAAAGAGATCCTACTAGAATGTGACCAACTTAATTCCGGCAGTTCTTTTAGCTGCCTACTGATATCAGGAAGCCTAAAAAGGTTTGATTGTCCCTGAGAAGAAGGTGTTAACTGAAGCCCTCCAGGAGATTGTTAGATATAATTTCATGCTCCTTAGACAGGAATAGGGTTGTTATTAGAAAATTATCTTAACGAACTGTGTTTGCTTTGTGTGGACAAGCTTTGCTGGCAGAGGCTACAGGGGTGCCTTCTGTGAGCAGCTGCCAGAAACTCCCTCCATGTCTGGCAGAGCCAATGCCTGCAGCTCCAAAGAGAGATGTGCCACTGGTCAAGCCTGGGCCAAATAGAAATGGTGGTAACACCTCTGTGATAACAGATTTAAGAAGAGAGAGAAAAAAAAATGAAAGTTTTTGAGCAGTTGTACTTGTAGTCAGAGAAGAGTAGGGTGAGAGCATGTGAGAGGAAAAACTATGCAGACACCACTATGCATGGCACAAGGGTGCCTCCAGACATTTCTTGAATATTTTAAGTGATGGAGACTCCACAACCTCTCTGGGCAAACTGTTCAGTGCTCGATCATCTGCACAGTAAGGAAGTTCATCCTTTTATTCAGGTGGCACTTCTTGTGCATCAGTTTCTCCTCATTGATTCTTGTCCTATGGCTTGGTATGAACAAAACAACAAAAAATACAGGAAAGAAAAAGAAGGTGAAAAATGAAGAAGAGTTGCACTGACTTTTTTTTTTTTTTTGCATTAAGTTGAACAGAGGTACTGATTCACAGCATTTAATTGCTGAAGAAATCTAAAAATATTCTGTTGTCTGGGATCAAATGCAGTACATTAACAATATTGTCATGATATTAGCAATGTATTACTATTAATAGCATCATATAATCTACTATTGTACCTTTATTAGCATGTATATTTTATATGTAATCTTTTTTCCCCATCTTTTTTAAGATTTAGGAGTGTCTTAGTATTAAAAATTATACCTGTAGCCGTAACGTCCCTTTCTTTTATCAGGAATGTGTGTTTGACTGTGTTATTGATCAAGTTTGCTTTTCAA
>VWYN01001362.1:0-41364 GCA_013400075.1 Hippolais icterina
TGGTGATCCATCCTACAGATGAACCATAAGTGGGGGGCTCACTGGGCAAATCATTTTCTTCTGAATCATCTGGCTGACTCTCTAGATCCAGGGCCTCATACCTGTAATGAAGTGACACCTGGCTAGGGGAAGGGGGTCAGGAGCAATTTTCATTATTACCTCCCCAAGCAGGAGCCCATTTTCACTCTCCTTCATTGACCAGGTGTCCTCCTGTTGCCTGGCAGTGGGAGGCATGGGAGTCCTCCAACTCCTGGTGGGCCTCCCTCAAGGATGGAAGGGTGGAACTCCACCAATGCAATTCCCTTTCATTTTTCCTAATACTCCTTAGCCTTTCAAGGCTAAGAAGAATGAGGTGGAGCAGGTCCAGAGGAGGCCATAAAGCTGATGAGAGGACTGACACACCTCACCAATGAACACAGGCTGAGAAAGTTGTGGCTGTTCAGCCTGGAAAAGAGAAGGTTGTGTGAGGGGACTTCATGCTAACCTTCCAGTATTTGAGGGGGCCTCAGAGAGGCCAGAGAGGTTCTCTTCATCAGGAAGTGATAGGAGAAGGAGTGATGGGTACAAACTGCAAGAGGGAAAATTTAGGTTAGGTATTATGGAGAAATTCTTGACTGTGTGAGTGGCGAGACACTGGAACAGGTTGCCCAGGGATGTTGTGGATGCCCCAACCCTGGAAGTATTCAAACCATGTTGCATAAGGCCTTGAGAGACCTGGTCAAGTGAGAGGTGCCCCTGCCCACAGAAGCAAGGATCGGGACTACACGGTCTTTAAGGTCCATTCCAACCCTTAATGTTCTATGATTCTATGATTCTGTAACCTCATTTCTAACAAACCATGTTACATTTTGCTCCTTGATAAATTTTTCATAACTCTCTGTTTTCACCAAGGTGTGATATAAGCAAATATTTAAAGAATTTGGCTTCCAAAGTTGCTTAGCATTGGCTTATTTACAGTGGTGTATGAATTTCTCAAACAGCAAAAATGCAGTGTGCTCTGTAAGATAAACTGTCTTGGGCTGGTCAGCAAATTAGACAGAAAAGCTGACTTAGCCCTAACAATAACTTGAATTCTGTAGTTCATGAATGGTGATGACATGCTATTCATTTTGCAAGGAGAACGGTGGTTTTGTCAAGCAAAAAAACCCAGTAGCCTGTCTGGAAGTGAACTTAAGTGGCAAACTAAATAATGGTATTACCTATTGCTACCACAGTCCAGGGCTCAACTTCAGTATCAGAAGGAAGAGAGAGCAGGATGAAGCAGTCTTTCTCAATCCCTTTTTTCATCTTCTAGGATACTCAGATCATCCTATTCAAGAGCCCAGCGTCTGCATTCTCATGATCTTGATTAAAGTAATCCAGAAAACAAGCTCTCCATAACATTGCTGTCACCCCTTGAATCAACATGAATAATATTTCAGATGTGGAAAATGTACTCCTCATTTTTCCCTTTCCCACATTGTGCTGTTTCTCTCCTGTTGTTCAATAACACACAGCAGTGCCACATTCTCTGCACTGCCATTGTGGGTTTCTGACCAGAAAGACAAAAGGCAATCCTTTCAGCAGCCTGTTATTGAAAAGGGTTTGGCAAATCTTGGAATGGTTCTCTTTGCATGTTGTGTTAGTCTTTCTTCAGCAGTCTTGTTGACCATGAGGCACTGGAAGACAAGTCTTAGCTGTGTTTTCTCTCACAGTTTAAGATATTACCAACCGCCACTATTTCACTATTTCACCAGCACCTTTACCAGAGGTTACTTCCCACAGAGCAGGGATAGTTCAAGAAATGTATATATGTATCCTAGCCTGCTTTCTTAGCTTAAACTGATGATAAAAATGGGTCAGAGTTGAAACATCAGACTGTGATTCAGGGAGGAGATAAGATGCAATGCACACTTGCTTCTGCTTCAAACAGAGGGACACAGAAGATAACCGAGGAAAACACCTTTGATTGCCACAATAGCAAACAGCACAGCTAATCTGGGATACCCAGCTGGTAAAGGCACATTTTCTTTTTATTTTGTGCATGATCTTGTTCTGTTCTCCAGAATCCAGTTCATTTCAGTCAACTTCTTTTTAACACAAAAAGCTTTTGTTTTTTACTTTAATACTGTATAAAGCTCTATCAAATCATTGGTTTGTTTTTCCATAATAGAATTGATTTCTACAGAAAATGAGTCACCATGACTTAAAAACAAAAATCTAAGATGCAGTAAAAGAATAAGAGAGAGGCATTGTAGCTTGTAACAAAGCTTTTCGTTACAGGAAAAGATGCATTCTTCAAAAAAATAATTCTCAGAAAGGCATTTCTTATTTCTTATTAGGAGTCAAAAGGAAGATTTCCATGATAAAAAGGGTCCTCTCTTCTCTGAAAAATTTTCTCATTTGCAATTGTTATTCAAAAGGTACTTGTCTGGCCCTTTCAGGGACATATTTATAGGCTCACTTCTTCAAGAGTGTTTGCAGTTTTATGCAGCTTGTTATCTCACTTGGCTGTTGGCCTACAGAGAGCACTGTCAGGCACCACAGAGCAGCATCCTGCCAGCCTGCCCTGCCTAAACTCTTGAAAATGCAATCAGATCTTGCCATTTGAGTTCAATAACTAAATTTTAACTAGTCTTTAGAAACACATAACTAGCATATCCTGCAGTACAGGATTTTAACAGGGAATTTTAACAGGGAATCAAGGAAAAGGGCAGAGCAAGGATTTCTGTACAGATTACACAAGTCTGGAAGTGCAGAGGGTGATACCACTGCACTGAATCTTCCTCCCACAAATAATCATTTTTGCTCATTCCTAAGGAGGACACTCTTTTCCCAAGCAGTATTCATGGCTAGAAAGCTGATGATTGTTGATCAGCATTCTCCTTGCATACATTTCAATGCATCCCCTTGCATTGTACATTGTATGCAAATTTCCTGTCTGGGTCCTAGACTGACTATCCAGAAAAAGAGAGGGAACCAACTGACAGCTTTTCGTTTCAAAAGTCTTTGTATGACTATTAGAATGCAAGTAGTTATGCAATGATGTGCCAAAGATCAGAGTAACTAGGAGCCCCTCAAAAAATATCTTTATGTAGAGGACCACAAATTTACCTAAACAAGTATAAGCAGAAATGTTTTTAATTGTCTTTGAGACTTAAAAATTATGTCCTGTAGTCTTTAAGAGCTAATTTACAGTGAGATAATAAAATGTCTCTTCCTCCTATCCAGTTTTCCCTCGATTCCAAAATGTTTTCACTCACCTTTCCCTCTCCTGAATTATGGACCACACTTCTGAGAATTTGAGGCTGTATGGTATTATTTTAGAGTGGTTTTTCTCAGTCAAAAGAAAGGAACTCGATGCCCATAGTGATCACATAGCGAATGTGACTTATAGGAAACACCTCCAAGATCTCATCTGCCATCTCGTTTCTCAACAGAAGGATGCTATGGGACATGGCAGTGTCTGAGTTTAACAGCAGTGCTTTCTAGCCCATTCACATAATTTTAGATATGTTTGTTTCTCTTCTTCTGGTGTCCAAGATAACAGCCTGAAGAAGAAAATACTTGAGGTAAAATATTTATTTAGTGGGGAACATAATTGTTTCCATATACATAAGCTCAAAATAATGTCTGGTTTTATTGGAACTGCTCTGCAGAATTACAGTGTTTCTATTATTTTTATTAAAGTATTTGTATTGGTGCTTTTTTTTTTACAGAGAATAAACCCAAAAAGTGGGTAATGAACAAAAAGGAAACCATCTGCTTGATGTGATAATCGCTTTATATTATTCTCTCTGGCTTGTTTTTTGTTTTGTTTCCAGTGTATATTGAACTGCCTTTTGGATGTGGTTTTGGTCTTACATTAGTTTAATGTTCTTTTCATACTCAGGGATATTCTACTGGAAGAAGCAAGACTGTAATCAGGTTTCCCATCTTTCTTTATAGTACAATTGTCATAAAGTATTTGTTGTCTTCATAGCTTACAGCTTGCCTTCTTGGTCAGTATGCACTGTGATTGATGCCTTTATGCCCTGTTCTACTTAGCTGATCTCCACTGATTACCTTACATTTGGATGACATTTTTTTGTTAAAATAGGTAATAAAATTAGGCAAAGGTGACAGGAAACCACATTGTAACCCTTGCCAAGATAACTACAGTTGATGTTTTGAAAGTTATTTGTAAAATCACTGCTGGACTTTTAAGTCCCTTCTAAGTGAAATAACAAATGTTAAAGCTGCTTCTGCAATAAAGTATTTAAAATGCCAAGAAGCAAAAATTTTAATAATCTGATATCCTACCAGGAAAATAACAAGAATTGCAGGGGCTGACTAAGTAAGTACATACAACTAACAAATAGGTTAAACCATTTGGAGAGACGTAGAATATGTAGCATATGGAATTCAATTTCTCTGACTGGTAAAGAAAACATGCTAGACTTTATGCCTATAAACATTTCTATTATAGATCTTGATTGAGACTTCTGATTTGTATGTAGGAGATTAATTCTTCTTGACCTCCAACTGCACAAAGAGACTTACTTTATGTAAGGTATTTAAGAAACCTATACACACTGAAAAAATTGAATAGTTATTTACACAAAAAGTATTTTTAAAATGAGTAGGTGTCACTATTCTCTTAATATCTGACTAGGAGGCAGTCGGAGATCAAGATTAATTGAGGAAGCCAGTTCAAAATAATGTGTATTGACATTATTCATCTATATTCATGAATGGTATTGCCCATCTCATTTTCATTTTATTAAGAAGTTGGATTGAAATTTTGTTTTAATTTTACAACATTAACAGTAGAACAAGGCATTCAAGGAGGGGCAAAAGCTGCATATGAAGAACCAGGATCCACAGTACCATCACCCCTACATTTTGCCCCAAACTCTTCCCTTGGGCCCAGGCCATGGAGAAGAGAGAACCTCAGCTCAGTACTGTTCTGTCAAACCTTGTCCTCATGGCATGAGGAATCTCTGTCCCACAACAAAACACAGATGGGAGGGTCTGAAATATTTCCATCTTTAGAGATTCTCACAGACCAAAATAAGATGGGTCTTTTGCGCGTTGTAGCATTGAGCTTTATTTCTCTAAGCTTTTTCTTTCTCCCAGAAAACTCTCTAAAAAGGGCCATAAAGTTGTCTTGTTTTCCTAGTATATTGCATTGAACTTCAGGGGTTGTCTTGTAGGGATTTTTCTGGAAGAAGTGTTCTGTGGGAGTTTGTTCCACTGTGGGTTTTTTTTTCCTGGATTTCAGAGAGAGACAGCTTTCAAATACCACCCAATTCTACAGCTGAGAGATGCTTAATTTGCTTTAAACTATTATGGTATGTCCATGGGACCTGCCTGAAAAACGTACAAATTCCAGTCACTTCTTTTCTAGAAACGTTTTTTTTAGCAGTCTGCTCTTCTAAACTGTTGCTATAATTGACTTTTCCCTTTAGCACTAGTCTAGTGAAAATGTTTTTAAAAACCCTTGTCACAGAAGGGCTGTTTAACTTTTAGATTACATTTCCAGCAGCTCCTATTTATTCTTTTAATTGCCTCTCTAGTTCCAGATTGTTTATAAGCAAAACCACATTGCTTTTCCTTCTCTGTCCACCTTGGTGAGGGATATAAACTCTTGGAGCATTCACTCTTCTAAAACACAGAGGGTTTAGAGACAACTTATCCTGTACATTGACATTAAAGTAACCAGCCTCTGAGCAGTTTTTAGCTTGCAAACGCTAGTTACTATAAATGAGCTTGCAAAAAACTATTAAATTAATTGGTATTCTGTATCTTTCAGTGCACTTTTCCTATTTCTCATTATTTTTTGAAAATATTTTTAAACAAAATCCCTTGGGACTGTTTTGCCTTCAGCTGTCCAAAAGCCAAGACTGTACATTTATTTCTGCTGGCACGTTTTCCATTTTCCTGCACAAGCAGTGCCCTGCACATCAGAGGAATCTTATTTTGACATTTTTAAAAAACATGTTTGGTCCAGGGAAGGCTTTAAATAAAACAATTAGAGAAAGAGAGAGTAAGTGTTGCTAAACACAGGAGAATAAAATCCCGGGTTTATAACATTCTTTTCTTCCCTCCTTACCATAAGGAATGGATCACAGTTGAAACAAGAGAATCAAGCAACAACCAGTTTGTAGGCTTGTTTTTACCTCACGCAGATGGACAAGTCTGCGGGCATTTTGTAGCAAGCGTAGAGATCCATAATCCACATTTCCCATTTCTAACATGTGCCCCTCTTTGCATCCCTGACAGTAGTGCTGGGGTACTTCTGCAGCAATGTTTGTCAGCTCTTTTAACTGGATTTAGGTTGCCAATTTCTGCCCTGAAGACACAGTAATGTTGTGTCTGATACATGTAATTGTAAAAAATCCTTTACAAAGTACATACTTCTGTATCTAAAGTCAGCAAAACACTCTTTTCACCACTCCCACCTTTCTCCTAAAACCTGAGTGACCTCTGAGAGGTGAAGGGACAAACTGATTCTTTAACCCTTCAGAGAAGAAATCTCACCCATCTGAAGGGTTGGTCACCGGGCACAGTGCAAGCCCTGTTTCACAGCACAAAGACTGCCAGCTTTGGATGGGAATGATGCAGAGCAACTTGTGTAATGGCCTACGCCACATGCTATGGGCTGCCAGTTGCCCACCTTGCCCTGCCTCAATACTAGCTTCAAAAATCTTTCATTTTACACTGCAATATTCATGACTTATGCCCTGATTCTGCTCCCATTCAAGTTCAGAACAGCTTTATAATTGATTTAATACAAGTAGAATGAGGTCCTGAATCTTTTCAGTTGTAAATTCTGTTAGAAGAATAGTTTTATAGTATATGAATTATCCATCCAAATACACATTGGTTCCTCAAAGCAATTTTACCCGTTAAGCCATCTTTAGTTACAAAGTTAGTATAATAAGTTTCTTCTCACCTGAATTCTGATCTCATCCTAATCATCAGCAGTAGAGGAAAACATGGAGGGTAGAAGATTAACTTTGACTAGATGCATTAACCTCTTTGAAATTTTAATTTGAACTGTTTAGTGATTATGTGCATAACCTCTCTCTGTTCCTTCTGTGCTATACTGTTTTCTCATTTTTTAAAGCTTTATCCAAATTGCCTTCACATGAGTAGCTGGAGGGAAAACTTGTAATTACTCTCATCTTCGGATAATCCTACCCTTTAAAGAAAATCACAACAGTTACATCCCTCTTCTGTGTCTAGAGGTAATGAAATGGAAGAATAAACTCGAGAATTCTCCAGCAGGAGTGGTTGTGGGATACTGCAGCCCACCAGTTAGACATCTCCATGGGGTCCAGGTTCTTGAACATTTACCAATAAGCATCAGACTTTAGTTTTTAAGGAAAAACTTATTCAGCAGCTACTTGGGCAGGAGTAGTCAGACCTTCTCTTCTATAAATCAAGGAACACCCCAGGTTAGGCTCCTCTGTATGTTATACTCTTTTATGATTCCCTATAGTTCTCTACATCTGCCTGCAAGTCTTCTGGCTGATTGATCTCCTTCACACCAGATCCCTATTTATACAAATTTTCAAGAGTTGAATCCTGGAAGACTTGCATAACTTCAAAGCTATCTGGTCTGAATGGTCTCAAAGTCCATCCAGTCTTGTTGATAAATGACAAATACTGCTAAGCATGGTAGAGGTCTTCAGCTTTCAGTGGATATAACAACTAGGGAAAAAAAAGGAGAAATCAGCTATGTCATTGGAGATCCAGGATTGTATCAACAATCAATGAGTAATACACTGCAAGTATTATAGCTAGCACAGAACTGATGTGTCTCTTTAGGAGAAGCAGTGTATTTCTTTCATAGGCTGTGTTGGGAAAGCAAACACCCTTCTTCCCCTGAAGGAACAAGCTGCTGGTACAGCTGAGTGGTAGCCACGTTTCTCTGCCATCCTGCTGCTGGGGAAGCAGTACACAGCACTTCCAAGGTGACAGATGCTCAGCAAGAGTGCAGGGAGACTAGGTTTGTAAGGAGCAGAGAAGTTCCTGGACAATCCTGTCTATGTAGCCCTGGACAGCAGTCAGCAGTCTCCCATCCTTCCAGGGCAGCAGGCAGAGGTGACCCCCACAATATTTCAAATAGCTCTAGACATGTTTCACGGAGGCACTGCATGCAGAAGTCTTTCTTTGAATTTCTTAACATGATAGCTCATGCTTGAAACTTACAGAAGGACTGACTTTCATGTCATTGCCTTTTTACAGCTCAATGACCACTCCACTGGAATCAGTGATGCTCCCTTTCTACAGAAACAAAATCATGAGGGTTAGCATTAGCTTTCTCAAGTATCCCTGCAGCAAAAGATTCTGTCCCAATAAAGAAGATGATATATTTCATCCTTAAGGAAAATAGACTGAACCTTTTAAAATTTATAATGTGAATTTTCCCAGATAGAACATTACAAGGGTTTCAGGACTAAAGTTTTCCTATAAATTCATAAATTGCCATGTGACACGTCCAAGGATTCTGATTCGGATTTAATATACAGTTTACTGTGATACTGTCTGTTAATAACAGGTAAAAAAAAATCATTGTTTCTAGCTTCTGTCAATCAGTGAATTTCCATTTGTAAAAGGCAATTGATACATTTTGATGCTATCATGTTCAATTACATACAAGGTATATAACTGAACACAACCTTTGCATTCAGACTTGCAGCCTGAGTGTTTCTTTGACAAACAAGCAAACATCCAAAGAACTTGATAAGAGTGCAGAGGGTGTTCTTTTTAATTACTGTTTTACTTGTCTCCTTTATCTCACTGAATAAAATAAAATCAACAATTCATTCTCTGTTATAGTTTAATTAACATGGACCCTAGAGTATCCACACATTTAAATTAGGTTCATCTCTTCATCACTTAACCACAGTTAGGCCTTAGGAGAACAGAAGGCCTTCTGATACAATATTTTAGCATGCTGACTCGGGAGGACTGCCTTCAGGCTATGTACCAGAGTAAAGTCAAGTTTCCAGCTCTAAGCACTCTGCAGCTACTGCAAAATCTGCAATCTGCTCTAAGCAATTTGTCTTTTAAGAATTGAGGAGCAGGGATCTTCACAAGAGAGTTCTCAAGACCATGTTAAATAAAGACATAAACACAGACACCAACGGTAAAAGATTTTCACATCTCAAAAAGCATGTGAACTGTGTAGCTTAGAATGCAATGTTGGAGGACAGTGGTACAGCACATAAGCAAGAAAACAGAACAACATATCACCAGTACAATTTTTTATTTTCTGCCATTTTTTCTTTTTGTTTCCCAAGCAGGACCCTAAGCATACATGAGTGTGTGACCAGGGATCTGACACTGAAATTTTAGTCACCTCTTGCTTGGCTGTTGTTTCAGCAGAAGAATAGGAAGGGACTGCTGCTGTTGCTTTCTCAACTTTTCTCCTCTGTTAGCACTATTTCCTTTTTTGGAAATAGCCTGGAGGGCACATTTGAATACCTGGTAGCCAAACAGCAGAGAGACATAAAGATAATTTACAATAGAAGGGAGAAAGATACATGCTGGAAGTGCAAAAAGTGTCCAGCAAAGTGTTTGCAAGAAACACTCAGTAGAAAATGAGTGAAAACAACTAGAAAATATAAGGTCATTATGGAACTCATCTGATGGCATAGATCTGCTAATGTAAAGTACAGATAGTATAGTATTAGAAGTCATTATTAATAAAGAAATATTGAAATAACATGCAGAAATTGCTACGTGACCTCATGGGATAATTCAGGCTGATTAAATGAATTCATACAAGGTGCAAAATAATGTAAATGTAAGAAATTCCGAGAACTTCTTTTATAACCTATCAGAAGATAATTTTGAAATTAAAAAGCATGTTAGCTAATGCCAGACTCTTTAATACCATCAGTGAAACTCAACCACTAAACAAAGCCTATTCTATTTCCTAGAATACAACAGAAAATATTTCGTGACAGAATTATTAACGCTATTGTAGCAGATATTAGCTACAGCACTTCTTGAATTGTACCTACAGTATTGTCATGAATGTGAAGATTAATTTGGTGCATGAAAGGTACTGTGAAAGGCTGCCAGGATGAAGATAAGACTAAGTGAGTCTGGACCACTTGATCTGCTATGCTGAAGGATGAGAAAAAAAGGCAAATGATGTCTGTCAATAGCTTGATAAACCAAAGTGAAAGACAAAAACGATTTGGGAGGGAAGATGAAGCTGTCATTAGGACATGGGTAAAATTACCATGCATAAATGCAATTTCACCACAGGCAGTAAGCTGTAAAATTGTACCTAGTGCAGTGTGTAAGCAAGCATCTTGATACCAGCAGAAAAAGTCATGGCTATCAGATGAAGTCCCCAGCGACTGGAAAAAAGGAAATATTGTACCCATATTTTAAAAAGGTAGAAAGGAGGACCCTGGAAACTACTAGTGTGTCAGCCTCACTCTGTCACCTCTGTGCCTGGGAAGATGATGGAGCAGATCCTCCTAGAAGCTATGCTAAAGCACATGGAGAACAGGGATGTGGTTTGAGACAGGCAGCACAGCTTCACCAAGGGGAAATCCTGCCTTACCAACCCAGAGGCCTTCTGTTGTGGAGTGCCTCCATCAATGGACAAGGGAAGGATTACAGATGTCATTTATCTGGACTTCTATAAGTCTTTAGCATAACCCTCCACAATCTTCTTTCTAAATTGGAGGAGTTTGCTTTCATGGGTGTACTCTTTGGTGGGTGAGAAATGGGTTGGATGGAACATCCAGAGGGCAGTCATCAATGGCTCAATGCCCAGGTGGAGGTCAGTGACAAGCGGTGTCCCTCAGGGGTCCATACTGGGGCCAAGACCTTTTAATAGGCTGTGGGATTAAGTGGAACCTCAGCAAGTTTGAAGACAACACCAAGGTGAGCATTGTGGCTAACACAGCTGAGGGACAGGATGCCATTGAGAAGGGATCAAGACAAGTTAGAGAAGTGGGCCCCTGTGAACATCAGGAGGTCAAACAAGGCCAACTAGGAGGTATTACACCTGGATCAGGGCAACCCTTCGTAACAATATAGGATAGGAGTTGAAGGGATTGAGAAAAGCCCTGCTGGGAAGGACTTAAGTATTGGTGGATGAGAAACTGGACATGATCCAGCAATGTGCAACCTGTACAACCAGATATTTATATCCTGGGCTGCATCCAAAGCCACGTGGCCAGTCCCTCACCTTGACTCTGGTGAGACCCCACTTGGAGTGCTGCATCCAGCTCTGAAGTGTTCACTCGGGAAATACATGGACCTGCTGGAGTGGGTCCAGAGGACAACTATAAAAATGATCAGAGGTATGAAACTCTTCTACTATGAGGAAAGACTGAGGTACTTTGGGTGCTTCCATCTGGAAAAGAGAAGGTTTCAGAGAGACCTATTGCTCTGGTATTTAAGGGGGCTTATAAGATGAGGGAAGACCTGTTGTGATAGGACAAGGGGTAATATTTTTAAACTAAAAGAGGAGAGATTCAGACTAGAAAAAAAGAAAATATTTTTTATGGTGAGGGTGGTGAAACCCTGAAAGATGTTTCTCAGAGAGGTAGTAGACACCTCATGCCTGGAAACATTCAAGGTCAGGCTGGATCGGGCTCTGAACAACCTGATAACTCCAGGTTATGATAACTCTAATTCCAGAGAATGGCCTGAGGATCCTGGTGGACAGCAAGCTGCCCATGAGCCAGCAGTGTGCCATTGTGGCCACTAGTGGTGTTCCTCAGGGCTCAGGACTGAGTTCAATCCTATTTACCCTCTTGACTGATGATACGGATGAGAGGATTGAGTGTATCCTCAGAAAGCTGGCAGACCATTCCAAGTTGGGTGGGTTATTGATTTGCTGGAGGGCAGGAAGGCTCTGCAGACGGATCTGGGCAGGCTGGATCATGGGCTGAGGCCCATGGGGTGAGGTTCAACAGGGCCCAGAGCTGGGTCCTGCCCTTGGGTCACAACAGCCCCAGGTAGTGCCACAGGCTGGGACAGAGTGGCTGGAAAGGCCCTGGGGGTGCTGGTGACAGCAGCTGAACATGAGGCAGAGTGTACCCAGGTGGCCAAGAAGGCCAATGGCATCCTGGCCTGGATCAGCAATGGTGTGGCCAGCAGGAGCAGGGCAGGGATTGTCCCCCTGTGCTGGGCACTGGTGAGGCCACAGCTCGAGTGCTGTGCCCAGTTCTGGGCCCTCAGTGCAGGAAAGACCCTGAGGGGCTGGAGTGAGTGCAGAGAAGGGCAATGGAGGTGGGGAAGAGTCTGGAGTAAAAGTCCAATGAGGAGCAGCTGAAGGAGCTTTGGGTGTTTACTCTGGATAAAAGGAGGCTCAGCGGTGGCCTTATCACTCCCTACAGCTGCCTGAAAGGAGGCTGTAGCCAGGTGAGAGTTGGCCTCTTCTCCCAGGCAACTGGTGACAGGACAAGAGGACAGAGCCTCAAGCTACCCCAGATGAGGTCCATATTGGACACGAGAAGGACCTTCTTCATGGGAAGAGTTGTTAAGCATTGAAAGGGACTGCCCAGGGACAATGGAGTCATCATCCCTGGAAGCGTTTAAGAAACAACAGAACATGGCTGTTAGTTTTGAGCTCCTCAGAAGGAGAGACATGGAGCTCATGGAGTGGGTCCAACAAAGATGTGGAGGTCTGAAGCATCTCTCTTATGAGGAGAGAGAGAGCTGGGCCTGTTCAGCCTAGAGAAGAGACAACTGAGAGAAGATCCAATCTACACCTATGAGAATCTGAAGGGAGGGTGTCAAGACGATGGAGCCAGGCTCCTCTCAGTGGTGCCAAGCAAAAGGACAAGAGGAAATGGGCAGAGACTGGAGCACAGAAAGTTCCACCTGAAAATGAGGAAGAACTTCTTCACTGTGCAGGGAAGCAAGCACTGGAAGAGATCAATCTACTTCCCTGGAGATACTCGGGAACCACCTTGATGCAATGTTGTGCTGTGTGCTCTCTCATGACCCTGCTTGAGCAGGGAGGGTGGACCAGATAACCCATTGTGGCAACTTTATCCATTCTGTGATTTTTAAGATCCTTGTTCATCACAGGATGATTTTACTAAATATTTTTTCAAGGTCCTTTCCAATAAAAACCATTCTATGATTTTGTGAAAACATGTAACATGAAATTTGAAAGAGATAGACGTGGGATAGTGGGAGATTGGCATCCATTGAATGGATGTTGTAAATTCCTTTTAAAAGAGTAGGATGGCAGAATGTCTTTGAAACATTGAGGAAGGATCTCTGAAGGTCACCAAGGTCAATCACTGCTCAAGCACTCACCCCCACAAATACCAGATCAGGCCAGTCATTGCTAAATAAACAAATTCCTCTGCTGAAGGATTGCTGCATTTCTCAGGAAAATAAGAAAACCTTGGGTCTAAGGAAATTAATTATTAATTTTGCCTCTCAAAACATCATTTGCAGTAGTAGAATAGCTCTTCAGTACCAAAGTACAAACTGCAGGAGAAGGAAATTTCCAGTAATTATCTTCTTCTTCTTCCATATCATGTCACAGTTTGTCAGCTCTATTATTCTGCAGATACCAGTGTTAGTCTCAGTTTTACAGGACTGAAGACCTGGTGCTCATATAAGACTGGCTTCCTAAATTACTGGTTTGCAATCAGTGGCCTGGACACAGGCAATACCTTTCCAAGAGTTAACAAGGCAATTTGGTATCATCTTTATCTTGACTTGGTGCCTCAGTTCCCCCTTCAAAAAAAGAATTTTTATAAAATAAGCTTTGTAAATCCTCCAAATATCGAAAAGGAAATGGGAAAGAAGAGGGGGAAGTGGGAAGGAAGAAAGGGGACTGGATAAAAATAACTTACTATAGCAAGGGCATTTTCTCTCCATAAAAGAAGCATACAACTGCAGAATACTTGCCTCTTCCTGTTGACTTGCTTCAGCACTGTTTTGAGTTATCTTATAGTGGGGAGTGTGTCTGGTGAGAAAAATGGTTGGTGGAGGAGAACGAAGGAGCATGTATAAGTTACAATGTCTCATCAGTAATGATTATTCTTGTTTCATGAGTCCTTTGAATTCAAGCTCTGAGGGTTCATAAATTGGATTTTCCCAGTTCATTCCTCATGCCTGCAATGCAACTGTCAGTGATTAGTTGAGCCAGGATAAAAAGATTAAGAGAGTTAATACTTGCTCCAAATTTTCCAACCCCATTTGCTTAAAATAGCAACCTGTCACTACATACCTAAGCAAAAGTGTTCTTCAGTGGTGTTACAGCTGGGGATATTGGAGACAACTACACATGCTGGATTCATCTCTGGAAATTAGTGAATCATAGACAAACTCAGAGCAAGTAGATTTCATTTATTTATTGACTTTTTTGCCCATTAATTCTTGTCAGGATCAAAAGTTTATAAGGATGTACAGAAACAGAGAGTTTATTTCACACACCAATGAAGGATCACCCCTGGGCAGGGGATGGCAGCTAAACTATTTAGCTTTGCCCAGTCAAGGTGGGGCTGTCCTCCAAAGCCAGTCCAGGAGATGGTCCATGGAACTTCAGCAGTTATCCTCATCACAGTGGGGATCTGGGGAACTCCACTCTCTAGGGTACAGAGGAAGACAAAGGACCACTGAGAAGAGACTGTATAAATTTGGCAGCCCAGAAGCCTGCTGCACCAAGATGGAAGCTGCAATGGAAGTGGGGGTTACAGACTAAGCCCAAAGAGGGATAATCTGCAGCAAACTATCCTGATTTAAACCAAAATTTTCTCAAAACTGAGCTTTGTTTCAGCATTCTGACAACAGAAAAATTCTTCAAATAGAGAGTTGAAACTGTTGATATACTGAAATATTCCATACTACAGGCTCGCTGAAGCGAAATATATGTTAGAAACTTAATTTTCTGTTTAAAAAGTGCATAAACAGAGAAAGTTCCAGATATTCAATGTATTTCTTGAAGGCCTCCTTCAGTTATTGAAATACCAAACACTCAAACACTGTTATGTAAGGATGCCAAGAAGAGGTAGGGAAAGTCACTTCAGCCTGAAATTAGATCAAACGTTTACAAAGCTAAATAAAACAGTTTTATTCCTATAGGTCTTATTATACTTTCCGTCTACAGCCTTTTGTTCCTCAGTTTTGGTTTTCAAAATTTAAGGAGACTATTCCCATGTTGTCTACTACCCACTGTGGTGTGACCTCTTAATTTGCATGAGTAAATCCAGACACAGTCTGGAGTCTGTGACTGACTTAAGCAGCAGACAAACTCACTGTGGTTATGAGAAGCTTTTTAGTTGAAAGAGCTCAGCTGATTGTTATGGTGCCTGCTAATTGCAAATATCAGAGTACTGCCATGAGCAAGGGGTAGATCCTGGGTGTTGTGGGAGCTGCAGCTCTTACACTAGGCCTTGCACTGTTCCCACACAGAAATGACAGGTTGAAATGCTGCAAGGAGAAAGAAAGTCACTACTGAAAGGAAGTATTCTGTCTTCCATGTTCAGCAGAGATAACAGTCCCAGCCCCCACTGTTCAAGTTTGAAGGACATTGGCAAATCTAAAAACTGCTGAATATTGCATACAATGACTAGTCAAGGGCACTCAAATGGCCAGCTTACATGTCTAGCCAAAATTTATTTGCCTATGCATTCAGACTAGATGTGTGTGCAAACACTGACATGTGCAGCACTAAAACTGTAGGCAAAGCTTTGAAGGTGCAGAGTGAGGACCAGCCAGGGCTGCTGGAGGCAAGCAAGAGCCCAGGGCAACCCCAGCAGAGCACACACTGTTGTCCAGGAGGCACAGCCCCACTGAGCCTGTGCATGTCGTGTGAAGCCAGGTGCCAGTGACAGGGTCCATCAAGTGCCCCAGACACCACAGGGAGCTCATCAGGTGCAAGAGAGATGATGCCACAGATATGACTGGAGGCAAGTCTGCAATGTGGGTCTGAAGTCCATCCTGCCAACATGGCCAAAGGCAGGACTGGAGACAAGCTACAGTATATGGCTGGGGTCCATTCAGGAAACACATACCTTAGAAGCACATCTAAGGCCCCTGCAGGAGACAGAGCTGGAAGAACAGACATCCCTCACTCAGCTCAGGCACAGACTGCATTCCCAGGCCCAAGCTCAAATGAGGCTCCACACTCAGGCACATGGACCAAGTCCCATGGTGGAGGCTCAGACAAGGTGCCTCTCAGGGTTATCAGCATATACTTAAATAGAGCCTGATCAGCATATACTTAAATACAGCCTGTCCCTTCTTTTTGCTTGTATGGAACCACAAAAAGACATTAAGTTTTGTCTTTGTGCATTTTTTTTACAGGCAAATGCTTTGTGAATCCTGATATTGGTCTAAAAATATATTCTTCAGTGTGACTCCTCTACATTCTGAGCCTTACGCAGAGATATTAAATGGATAAATTTCTTATGGCAACTAGGCAGATTACTGTGACCGTGTCAGATCTTTTGTATTTGATTTTATCTCAATTACTTGGTCCCATGTCAGGACATCTGGATCTCTCAGACCTTTACTGAGGTGCAGTGAAGTAGCCTCCATCTGGGGCTTCTCAAGACATCTCCTGTTCCCTTGCTTCACTGGCATCCTACTAGGGGCCATGGCCATGGCCAGAGCTGGAGAGGATCTGATGTGTGGTGCTTCCACTGGGGAGACGAGGAGTACACAGCAGAGCTTTGGGTGCAGAGAAACTCTCATGAGCAATACAGCCCCTACCCATGGCATCACACTGTCACTGCCCCTCCAAATTCTAGCACCAGGAGAATTTGCCAGGGCTCAAAGGTCAGCAGCATGAATTCCTGGTTTTTTACACAGGTCTTCCATTCCTTTTGCAGTGACTTTAAATTTTGGTAAGATAGCAAGGCAACCCTAGCAGCAAAATGCTCTAATCTTCTCAGGCATGGGCAGTGTTAAGTTCTGGCAGACATTTGTGCATCACTGTAGTCTGTGTTTTGTGGATAATGCTTAACAAGCTATTTGCTTCCTAGTTACCTTCAGCATGTTACATGCTCCTTCAAATTAGAGCTGTGAGAGCCAGAATTACTGACAGGTTTGTTCACTGCTCTTACCATCAATTTGCAGAGATTATAAGCCTGTCAGAAAGATATCGTTGGAGATTTAAGGGATTGCTTTCTAGAGTCATTCTGAAATGACAGTTAATGTGCAGAGAGCTTTCCATCATACTCTCCCATCCAAAAAAATTCTTATGTACAGTAAGATATCCTGTACATGCAAAAAAAAATTATGAAACATATTCAACATCTGAAGATAGCTAGACTGATATTATACACTTTTACTAATACATATATGAGTTTTGATGCTGCAACATTTCTTGTCATTCCCCTCCTCTTGTGAGTGGTATAGAGAAGAATCATCCAGCAGCCTGGGAAAGCATCACACATATACGAATGCACCAGGCTTGTGGATCTAGCTTATGCTGGCTATAGCAAGGGAAATCCAATTTATATTTCAGAAACCTCCTGTAGTTTGTTGCACTACATTCCTGGTTATGCAGAAACAGGAGCATGACCCATGAATGATAGGCCACAGGCTCCTTTGATAGCAAGATTCAGCAGCAGGAAATAAGCAAGCCAAATACTGGTTTTAGCTAAGCAGTACAGTTAGTAACATATCTGGTATTTAGCTTGAACTAAGTTTTAATGGTGATTTTCTCTATGGTAATGGGTACCTAAAGCCTCCTTTATTTAGGAAGCTAAAAAATAATTAAATAATATTAAGAACAAATTAAGCACTCAAGTTTTACCAAATAGAAAATCCTACCTAAAAAATGGTCTGATTTTCTGGTATTTTCCACATACCAAAAATCCTCACTTTAGAGTTAGATTTCCATAACAAGAAAAGTGCTGTTGTTAATCTGTTTTAGAACACAATTCTGGCAGCTTCACAGTATGTTTTATAGGAAGGGGTATGAGGCATTAAATAACAGTAGTATCATTTTTTTCATAAGCTGACACTCTTTGGATGAGAAAAAATCAGCTGTAGGTGTGTGACTGTCTTGATCTATTGTTCCACCACAGCAAAGGGCAGTCAGCCATCAAGAAGCAACTGGATTAGAACAGGAATTAATTCCTTAATGCCAAACCAGATAAAAGTCTTAAGCAGCAAGGTACCTCACATCCTTTGTGTGAAATCACAATGCTCACAATTCATTGTAAGAACAATGAATAAGACCAACTTTTTGGATTAGAACATATATTCAGGGGGCTAAAGGATGCTCTTGGAATGAAAGGGCATTAGGACACGGGAGGAGCTGCTCAGAAAAAAGCTTAAAGTTTGAGCTGAGTGGATCTGAAGAGTGTCTTCAGGAGAGACTAGGTTTTATCCAAACACCTGGGCTTCTGAGACATGTATTTATTCACTTTCCTGTCCAGAGAGGAGCTGTGCTTTTAATCTTGTTTTGTTGCTTGCACAGACAATTTCATTTAATTGGTGTTGTGTTTTCTCTTCAATAGCTGTGCTGCTTTGGGAGGTAGTCTTAGTTTTATGCACATAATTCTCAGCACCACCACCTTCTGAAGTTACCAAGTGCACACAGCCTTTTTATTTATTGCTCTTTTCAGAGTCTTCTTCCATTATATATTGGAGTTATGTGACAGCTGCACCTTTTTTAGCCCCCTTTCTGACTTCTTCATATTTTGTTCAAACAAAGTATTGATAAGGACTATTACTTTTTTTTTCTGTTGTGTACTGAATTTTGTCTATGTGTGTGATAAAACGTTGTATGTTTTAATATAAAGTGGATAAATATACATATTTTCTGTTGAAGTTAGTGAAAACCTCCGAGGTGGTGAGGTCAACCTGCAGCTTGATCTCCCATGGAGCTACTGATAGTAAAAATGAGCATTTTAATTACTTCTGGTTTTCCTGCCCCTGCATGTTTCCCTATCAAATTAATTCACATACAGAAGATTGCATTATCAGGTGGTAATTATTGGGCGAGTAGCACAGGGACAATCAGGCAGACTTGAAAGGCCAAACAGTCATCTGCATACACAAAAAACTTTTAATGAGAGATATATATTTCTATTCTTGACTTAATGGTCGTGTTTGAACCATGATATGTGTTTAACATGCACATCTTTAAAAGTATAAAAGAACAAGCTTGCAATTTTAAGAAAACAAAGTTTTAAAATCTCCATTGCAAGAGAATGTTGCTGAACTCTAAATATTCTTCCTATCAGATATCTCAAGGGAATACTTTGAGTTGTCTTATTTCTAAAATACAAATTGGGAAAAAAAGCACCCTGTGCTCTTTTTTTACTCTCCCACTCTTTCCCTCCATGCATCCTACAGATCTTAAGCTTTAAACAGGCCATATGTTATTCAGTGTCAGTAAATATTTATCCTGTATTCTCTTGATATTTCTAAATGAATTTGTAATCCTAAAGTCCACACCTATAAATAAGAAGGGAACCTTGTTCATCTCTTCTAGTTTGCTTCCATCTCTGAATAAAATTTACACATTATTGTACACTACAACATGATATTTATTAGAATTAAGCAAGATGATTAAACATATAGATCATCCCTCAAGCTCTAATCAGCTACCTCCTCTTCAAAATGCATGTTTTTATGACTCAGCTTCAAGTCTAAGTGAACAGCACACACAACATTGAGTTTCTGAAATTCTTTGTGCTCCTGCAGCTAATGGAAATTCAAGTATTATCTGCTATGCATAAAAATGTGAATAAATTGCCACAGCTCAACTTCTTCTCACTAGGTTTGTGTAATTACTTTCCCAATAAGTCACTATAAGGCACTGCTAAAGAAAACTGTGTTAGATATTATTTATGGGCATAATAAGTACACATGAGGCTTTGCTGTAGATGGAAAATGGAAGTCAAATACAATAAGCCTTTCCCTTCTATTTAAGGATAAAGCTTGTATAAAAGAGTCTCTCTAATGATGGGGCAGAACAAGCAAGTATAGTGTTTAATGATAATGGTTTCTTTATGAAACAGATGGATTTTCATGAGTTTTTTTGATGGAATAGTGGGCTGTTTTACATGGCAGGAAGCCTCAACCACATAAAAGTAGTAAGTGAAGCAGTTAAAGGCTCATAAAAGGTTTAATGCAAAGCTAGGTGAAGTAAAAAGTAGTGTCATGGGTTTGCCAATTATTAGAATGGGCTTTAAAAAGCAAACAAAGGGGAGTGAAAACGAAGCAGAAGACCTTGTGTCATCCAACCATGTCTACGTAGAGAGGCAAGTCCTTTGCTGATCCTCAGTGGAATGACACAACAACCTTGTTACAATCAAAAACTTATTTCAACATAGATCCTCAGCAGAGGGGGTCATTTCACAAAACTGATATCTAAGACTTTCTGCAGGTCAGGTCAGTCAACAAAAAGAATACTCTTCATTAAGTAATATTTTTAAAAGCAAAAAAATTAAACTGCAGTATGTGCTGGTTTGAATGTAAACCAGCTGAAAAAAATGAACCTCACTCAATTAGCTTAAAAGAGGTTTCATGTCAGAGTTACAAATTATTAGGAAGATTACAATAAATGTAATGATACGCAGAAAACTGTCTTAAACAAACCTGGCACCATGTTGGTCAGTGATAGCCACAGCCCTACCAAGGATTAGTTGCAGTCCTGTAGAAATGATGGTCACAGTCTTGTCAAAAGCAGTAGTCCGATGGAAGTTCTGATCCTTCTCCAGATCTGTTAAGTAGTGTTGTGCCAAGTCCTCAGATCCACAGATTTATAGCTCAGGTTCAGGTGGGAATGCTCAGGACCTCCCCCAGGGTGGGGAGTTTCACAATGGAAAGATGTAATACTGTGAGCCATGGGATATTTGGAGGTCCTTGTATCTGCCTGTTCTGCTGGTGCCACTGAATCCATCATGGCCCATCAGCAGAGATGACCCCACAGAATGGGTGTTACTGTGCTGGTGCTTCCCCAGAGGTAGTTAACACAGCTGAGCCATAGGTGTGAAGAAAAGAGACACTACCCTGCCTTGCAGGATTGCCTCTCTTTACTTATCTCATTTAACATCCAGCCTGTAGCCTGAGGTGTCTGGTGTGCACAGGGCAACTCCTGCAAACAACCCATCATTAGCAGTTCATTAGAAATGGAGTAGAGGGGTGTAGAATACACAGTGTGGTTACACCCACATAGTCCTAAAATGACACCCTACTCCTCTAACCAGGACACTGTATTAGGCCTTAAGAATTGAAAGAAATCATGAGAGAACTTGAGGTCAGCATTCCCCAAAGCTGTAGACAAAGATTCCCAAAAGTACCTCTCCAGGCAGTGCCAGTGCACACTCCTGTGTGTCCTGAGATGCTAATGCCACTTGCCTCTCCTGTCCTCAACCTGTTGCTTTTGTGTTGAAGAAAGAGCTGATTACCTTAGAATAGGATCTATCAGATTCCAGACCTGGATATCATAGGAGGACTCTGTGAATTTTCCAACAGGGTTTAAAAAATTGTAAAACATGTTTAGTCACATTCCTCTTCTGAAGCACACAAGTTTTAATCTCGTGATGGCAGAAGAGTTGAAAACACAGCCATGAAACACAAAAAGAAGTTTAGGCAGTTGCAGTCACACCTTCAGCTCAAGAGCCAGTGGAGAGCAAGCTGCACAACCAGAGCAGGAGTGCAGTGTCTGGAACTCATCACCCAGCACAGGGGGCTTCCTCAGTGGCCAATGTGGATCTGCCTCCCCTGTCTCCACATTTTTCCCCTTGGCCACATCGGTGGCATACCTGGTAACCTGTCCAGGACCACCTTTCTGGCAATTTGTGATGCTCTACAAAGACCTCCTTGAAACCCCAGTGGGACTCTGGAGGTGGGGCCAAGCTGAAATTCCCCATCAACCTTAAATCAGGATGGGAGCATTTTTCTACTGCTGATTTGCTTCATCTGTATTTGCATGACAAAAGAAACCTCTACAGAGCTGCTTGGCATGGCTTGACAGTGGGAGACATGGTTGTGATGGATCCTGCCATCAATGGTGTCAGAGGACTTTGGGATAGCATTTGCACAAGAGATTGGAAAAATAATCAAATGAACGGCACTGATTAGCTCATGATCTGATGCTGAATCCCTGTTTAAAATGCTGGTCCACCTTTCAAATGCTTCCCTTGTGTGCTGCATTCCATTTTGCTTAATAAATGAGAAGTGTTTCAAGATACTGCTCAAGAGCTTTTTCTCAGCAAGCTAAATGCATTTTGCTGGTGATTGAGAAAGCCTATTCCAGTCTCTGGCAGGAAATGACCAGGGCTGTTAGGTCAGACTGGGTAGAAAAGAATGACAGTCTCCTCATATTTAATCAGCCCCCAATTACAGTTTATCAGCAAGAGAGCAGATCAGAAATGAGTTTGGTTACAATTGGAACTCTCTGCATCCAGCCATATGAGGCTTGGTGCTCCATATCTAATAAATAGCAGTTGGTATTTAGTTCCCCTGGAACAGTTTATCTATCTGATCTGTCTGCCTCTTCTTATGAATCAAAGTTTCTTAAAATGAGAAACAAATATCAAAATATCCAGCCATTGAGAAATGTTTTGTTTGTTTAAAGTTTCAAGCAAAAATTTAAGTTTTATTCTTTTATATTTATCCAAAAATATACTTAATTTATTTCCCTTGACAGGTCAGTTTAGTCTGTGATGAATCTGTCATATTTTGAAAGCTAAGTCTTTCCAGACTTGGCTAAAATGATGAAACTTGACACAGTAAGACTTTTTTTCCTGAAAACACTTATTATATGAGTGAAATCAGATACTATGGTATGTCTGTCTACTTTGTTGAATATTTCTTTAAAAATATTTTGCTTTCCTAAATAAACTGAATTCCTTTTTTCCCCTTCCTGAAACGGTTTGAAAGCCTACATGCTAAGAACAGGTTATGTTTTGGAATAAATGTCCTTATTTCTTTTGAAATAATACTGGGAAAAGTAGCAAATTAATGATTAAAGTCCAGAAAAGCTTTATTTTTTTCTGTTAATCACACATCAGTAAAAGCCCACCTTAGTAATCAAATGGCCATGCATTTCAGCTGCTAATGAAAAATTCCCAGCTCTAGCAAAAGTTTTACTCCTTGCTTTATGCTACAGTGATACAAAGGTACACATAAGTGACAGGAACACACCCCAGAGAGAGTCCAAAATGTAGAAGAAAGACTACAAAATTTGATTTAGAGACTTCAGTAACAGAGGGGTTTTTTCTCTTGATCCCATAGTTATGGACTACCTACCTAAAAGTGATGAAGTAGAGGCCAAAAGAAAGTGTATTTACTCAATTAACTGATGTTTCAGACATGCTTCATATGGGTATACACACGCATGTGGTCTTTAATATGTGTATGCAAGAGGAAGAAAGTGGAGGTATTTTTGTATAAATCTATTCCATTGCCTTTTGTAAATAATACATGAATGCATACTTGCAAAATATCATCTACTATGTGTTACTCTGTAAAGCTATATTGTCTAAAATATAATATTATTTTAAACTTTCCTATCTGTATTTCTTGCAAGTATCCAAAGGGGAAAAAAAACTTTCATAAAAGGAATTTGTCTACGACTTAAAGTTTACTTCAGAATCTGGTCTCATCTGTAGGTAAGAGAAAAACTGCTTCTAATGACTAAAAATACCAACCTTCCCAACGTTAACCATTCTTTAATTTTGGCACCATAATGGCTGCAATTTTTCTAGAAATGGAGAATGTCTAGAATATAAATAAAAAAGCCACAGCTGACGTGTCCACTGAGTCTTGTGAGCGCAGCAATGAAGGTACTCAATGCCAAGGGCTATCTGTCAGTTCTCAGGCAGCAGGCAGGGTCTCAGGAAGGATGCTGGAACATCTCTAAGTTCCCCAGTGCTCAGCATCTGATGGGCCAGGAGGAAGTTTCAATATTCAGACCCTGCAACAACAATGGTAGTAGCATTTATCAGTCCTGAGCACAGATCTTCCTCTATCATGAACTGTCACAACTCCACTGCAGCTAATGAAAATGTGCCAAATTCCACCAGCTGAAGGATCTATTCTGGGTTTTGATGTAGGGAAATTGAGGAGCTAAAACTAGCAAGTTTCAGTTAAAGGATTGTGCCAAGTTTGTATTATATGTTTTTTCTGAAAGAACTGTGGGTGTGCTTGCACAAATGGACTCTTTCTTGGAAATACAGAATTCATTTTTGTGTGCAGAATATGTTCACAGACCATTAATTGGAACATCCCCTATTCCATATATCTTACTCCTCCCTCAGACTAAGAGGGAGACAACTGCTGTACTGCCCTTGACACAAGGAATTCCTAGCTCTTCATCTGGTCACAAAGAGTGGAACAGGCTCCTTCCAGTACTTTGATGTTCACCTAGGGCCCTGTTGGATGTGGTTCAGGTGAAGTTTAGAGCATGGAAGTCAGGGACTGCTCCGAATTTTCTTTTTAAAATAAACCACTGCCATTCTGACACCATTCCCTTTCAATGGCATGAGTATTTGTGTTGTTGCACCTGAAAGGGGACTGAAGCTCCCGTGCTGGATGGTAGAGAGATGAGACATTTGATGATGATTCTCATTTTCTCTTTGGTTTCTTGTTGTGGTTTTTGTTTGTTTGTTTGTTTGTTTTCTCTTTTTCATTGTTATAGCTAAGAACAAATGGGGGTTCATTCCTTCTGCAACACTCAACAATGCTGAGTGTTTTGAATTTTCCGTGTAGATGCTCATGCTAACTGCTGACCTCCTTTGGAAAAAGAAGACAGTTCTATTCCCCTGGACTTTAGACTTAATGCAGCTGGAGTTTTTCAAAAGTGCCATTAGCAGGGATTGGACACCTCAGTTTTTAAATCAAATCTTGGTCTGAATGTCAGAGAGAGATGCAAAGCTCCATTACTCAAAGCTGTGCAGTTGTCCTTTGATCTATCGCTGGTAATTTAATACAGAGCTTTGCTGGCTGTGAATTTTTTTCTATGCCTGTTTCTGTTCTAAATGGCTTCTTGCTTCTGAGCGTTGTATGTATTTTGGTAGAGCTCTGCCTGAACTATAGGGCTGTAGAGAGCAAATTCAATGAGAGCAGAGAGCTGATTTGCTAACATAATGATTGCAGCTGCAGTTAAATGAAAGCTGCCATAACAATGCGGCAGCAATACTTCAATGATCACTTCTCAAAGAGAGAAAACAAAAACATGACTAATTTTGAGCTGAATGCTTTTCACTTCTGACTGAGGAAAAAATCATGCACCAATGTATAGAAGAGGCTTTAAAACATCCCTCAGCAATGGTGCTGGTGAGGAACTTCCACTGCTTAGTGCATGGCAACTTGAAAAAGCAGCTCCCTGATATTACCTTGCCATGCTCCGTTTCAAATCACATTTATGCATGGTGGGGACGTCACGCTCACCACAGATCCTCACGGCAATTGTGCCCTTGACTTCTGGAAGGGCAGATTGTATTTTTCATCCTTCCTGACCCTTCACAGTCCATGAGAATTTTAGTTAGATAAGGTCCTAGAAAGGTCCCAGATTGTGCCAGACTCAGATGCGCTTGTCCCAGTGCTTGATTGCTCAGGTCATGAACAGGCTACAGGGGACTGCTGCAGACTGGGGCCAAATACCTTGTAGAGTGTCGACATCAATGACTACCCAAATCATTCCTGTACACCTGGGCCATGCCTTTCCTTTCATATGTTTCCCCTCCACCAGTCTTTAAATCCTTCCTCTGGCTTCACACATTGGAAAAAAAAATCTGAAGTAAATAAGGGAAGAGGAGGCAGGCAGATATCAGCCTGGAAAGCAGTAGGGAATCATTAATAATCCAAGCTGGAGGACTGCCATATGTGCAACAACTGGTTTGAAATGCAAAAAAATCTGCAGATAGATCATGAATACACATCTGGCTTCTGCTGGGTGAGTGTTGATTTAGAAAATGGCCCTCACAGTTACAGTTACCAGTATTTATTCAGCAGGTTCAGATGGGGCTGAAAGAAGCCCAGAACAGCTCAGATGCCTGAGAATATTCTGCTTTTGAGTTACCCAAAACCATAATTGTTTCCCTTTAATTGTTCATAGAATAACCATTAAAAATAGCAGATACAGGCTGTTCACAAAGCAAAGTTGCCTGTAGGAAGTGTGGTCTGTGGACTGCTGTGGTGTGGAAGGAGAAGGGTCTCTCCTGGGCCAGTACATGGAACTGACCATGACCCTTTGGACTCAGTGGGATCTAGCAAGATCAGGGAGCTCCAGAAATCTTCTCCCAACTATCTTCCAAGGTGCAGTAAGTGAGTTACTCTTCTCTAAGAGGGGGTGGCTCTGTGTGTTGGCACAAAGCAGACTCAAATGGGCTTCAGCAGTCACAGACAGCACAGAGATGGGTGGTGCCAGCAGGGAGACGTGCCCACCTCTCTGACCCAAAAATCGTATCTGTATAGAAAAATGTGGTCCTCCTCTTGGGTAAAACCTAGAGCCAGACACAATAAGGTACAAGCAGAAATACACAGGCCTTGGGAAGGAAACATTTTGGCTGCTTGAGAAAAATGCCACCCTACTATGAACCCTTTTCAATGTGCTGGGGTGAGAAAGCCACGGTGCACAGACCTCCTGCTTCTTTTACTTTTTGCCTTCTTATCCTTTCCTCAGTCACATGTGGACAGTCACCTTGTACAGCTTTAATTTCTTGTGTTTATGTCCACACCTTATTTGAAGTCCCTGTGAAGCCAGTGCTTCATTCTCCTGACTGTATTACCTCTGTAAATTCCTCTTGACTTCCTTCACCCATTCAAGTGCACAGCATCCAAAGGCCTGGAGGTCTTTTGCTTTAGATATCCCACAAGCTACAATGACAGATATAGCATTTGGAACTAGAAGAGCAGGATTTTCATTATTACCTTATTTTGCCTTGAATATAGGAAGGATTTTTTTTTCCTTTTTTTTTTTTTGTCAGAGTTTTAATGTCATGTCCCAGACACACCACTGAGTATTAAACCACTGAGTACTTTGGTAAGACATTCCAGTAACAGTGTCCCACTGGCATTGGAAATGTCACTTCCTGCATTGCATTCATAGATTAAATTAAAAATATTGATCAGTTACTGTGAGAAATAAACCACCTACATCTTACTAAGTCTAATTAAGAACATAATCAAAGTAGGCTTGAAGAATTCAGTCTTACTAGACTGACAGAAATTTCTTGCAAACAATCTACAGCCATGGGTTGTTGAAGTGCTAAATCCTAAGGTTTTGAGGACATTAATGTCTGGTTCTACAAGTTCAAAGCAGATATTATTTGTTTTAAAGTCCATTTCAAGAGCTGGGTCATTTAAAATTGAGAACTTACTAGGAGCTGAGGGAAGAAAATACAACACACTTTCCTCCTATCCTGCGTGACTAAGATGCTAAGGAAGTATAGTTTCCAATCTAAAATCTTAAAAGATGGATAGACTGGAAGTGCTCAGTTGACACATGTAATTTTCCTTGTAGAATAAGTTGATTAATTTTAAAAGCAAAATATTTTGATTACTTCATAGATATCAAACTTTATATAAATTGTGTGAAGTAATAATGTTTAGGAGGATTATTTTACAAAAATGGTTTATATTATTTAAATAAAAAATTGAAATACATATTCAAAAGGTTAAAAATTATTATAGCAATTTTTAGCATTTATACTTGTTTACTTTTCAGTCATGGTTTAAAATGAATTGAATTGAATTACCTTGAATGTCCCATCCATTTGCTCTCAACTAGCTCATAATTTGAGCCTAAGCTTCAGAAACATATAACCCATCAAAAGTGAACCACTTATGGCAGATAGAACTTTCCAAATGTCCCTTCCTCTTCAACTCCTTTTCTTCTGGAAAGATCTCACTTAGCGGAATAATTTCTGAGAAGATCTGTTGATATTTTTTTCTTTTTGAAGATATTTCTATCCAAAAAAATTGCTCTTGTTCCCCTTCCAAAAAATTTTAAATCCTTTACTTCATGGATCACTACCTAATATTCAAGAGGCACCAAAGCTCCACCTCTGCTCTGAATTTTCTAAGTGATTCTTCATTTTTGTCAGCAAATAAAGGTTTTGGGTACCCTATTTCTGCAACAGTGTCGATTGCTAAGAAACTGATTTTAAAAAGGAAAAATGAGGTCATGTATCATTATTCTGCTTGACTTTTTAAGTCTTATATCAAAAGCTAATGTATTATGTTCTTAGTCCTCTAGGAATCACTGGTTGTTAACCATAAATTATCCTTATATTTATAAGCTTTGCACCAAACATAAAGTGCCTGGTTTTATTCCTTTTAGCATAATCTTTCCCTCCTTGATTTCAGCCTTTCAAAACAAAACCAAAATTACCCAAGTATTCACATCTATTATGTGATTCATTACCCATCTATTGCTAAGATTTTTTTAAAAGACTAAAGCACCCATAGGTATTTAAGACATATATAATTGGAAGTGTCAGTTATAGCCATTTAATAATATGCATGTCCTACTCTTTATAGGTAAACAAATGAAAGCCACTAGCCTAAATTAAGATTTTCTTCTATCTACTCCCACTCCTGCAGGTACAATTAAGCTTTATAGCTGGCTTGCCAAAACCTAGCACAGAACACGCTACCATAGCATTATAACTGTTTACTCAGCAAGAATTTTCAATCCCTTTTTGTATAATCTATATTTTTTATAGATTCACTGGGAGGAGGGGGAGGAAGCTAACCTTAGATTTCAGAAAGAAAAATAATTAGTAGTCTCTTAGATATCTATAACCAAAATATAGCTAAAATTTACTGCATGGTTCAGAAGCCTTTCTTTCTGCCAAAACTGACAAAGACCAGGTTGCTGGTTAAAGTGAGAAGGCAAGTGTATGAGGTCATCTTGAGGGGCAATGGGCAAAAACTGGAGCACAGGAAGTTCCACCTGGACACGAGGAAGAACTTCTTTACTGTGCAGGTGACCACACATGGGAACAGATTGCTCTGAGATGTTGTGGAATCTTCATCACTGGAATTATTCAAGAACTGCCTGGACACAATCCTGTGCCATGTATTCCTTGCTTGAGAGGGGAGGTTGGACCAGATGACCCACTGTGGTCTCTTCCAACCTGACCCATTCTGTGATTCTGTGAACAGAGTATACAGTAAAGTACATTCATGTTGGGCTGTGCAAAGAATGCCCAGCTGGAGCCCAAAGGTGTGCCTGCATTTCTCAGGGGTTATGTCAGATAGTTCCTGTTAAATGTTTTGCAAAACTTTTCTTTAACTTGGTCTGTTGACCTGCATCCAAGCAGCAGACTTCTCACAGATTTGTGAGAAAAAGGAGAAGCAAAGGGATAAGAGCATGAGGCTAATTCTTCCTTAGAAAATATTGAAGGAGACAAGAAGTAGTAGGTGTAAATAAAAATATTCGAGACAGGATATTTTTGAATTAATTATTTATCTTTATTTAAATGTCAGATATGTAGATAGCAGATCCTTGCCTTGTTTCCATAAGCCGTGTTTTCAGTATATACTCAGAGAAATTATGGTACAAAGCCTCAAATAGAAAATTTCTTTAATTTCTGGGCCAGAAAGCCTGGGTAAAAGTTCTAAGTTCTCCCACTGAACTCATGTATGATTTGCTTAATTTTTTATATTGTATGAGGTACCTGAACATACAAATGCTAGTAGGACTAAACAACAGGTGTGGGTGTAAATGGACATTTATAGTGCTGTTTTGGTTCACGCAGGTTAATGTTGCTTACAGCTACGACCTGTGCATTTCTAATCAGCTACAGGAAAGCCTAACTCATCTGGACAACATCTGCTCACTCTTCTGTTTCTATTTAAAAACAAAATTGTGTGAGAATAAACCACCCCAACCCAAAACAAGAGAAAAGTCTATCTCTAAATCAGTTTGCAAAATTTCTAATATTGTCTTCTCATGTTTGTTGACTTACAGCAATATCAATGTAACAGTTGAAAGCCAGGTAAAATCCCTGATCTTCCCAAGGCCACCAGCCTTTCCCAAAAACAGTCCATCCTCTGACCCAAGCAGGTGCACAAGGGATCACCGGTTGCTGGGGGCAGCCAGCAGATGCTTGGGGTCACAAAAAACAAGCCCATGCACTGCTGTCTTTGCATAAAGTTCTTCTGAAATGGAAATAGGTAAAAAAAGAAGGTGAAAAGAGGTCATTTTTTCTTCAGCAGTTCTTTTAACAATCATGAATCCCCTTGGTCCCCAATTTTACAGCAGCTGCAGTGTATGAAACTAATTTGTTTGTTCACGTCACCACCATGTACCTGCCCTGTGAGAATTGCATGCTTTGTACGGGTTATATCAGTTTTTTTTCCTGACAATAGCCAGTTCTGTTTGTCTCACATAAAGTGAGTAACCTTCCCCACTGTACATAACCTGGCATCATTAAATAAGACTTATTGTCTTTAAGTCAACAATAATCTCCTGTGACATCAGAGACTATAACAATGTTGCTAGATGAGTTTATTCTCCTATATTAAATGCTACTGACTTTCCTATTTGCTCCACACTTTTTTTTCACGTAAGAGGAATTGCTTCATTTTGCCAGCTAATGCTTATGGCAGAAAGCAGTTAAATTCATTCAGGAGAAACGAGTTAAAATACCTCTATATTATGTATTCAGAAATCAACAGAGAGATTAGATCCTCTTACATTTTAATAATTAATCCTGATAGCCATACTTTTCTGAAAGTCAAAGTAATACATTCATAAGAGCACCAAAAGAAAAAAAAAACTAAACAAAATACTATTTAAAAAAAAATACTAAAAAAATTTTAAAAACCACACACACAAAAAAAACCCCACACACAAACCAAAAAACTACAACCAGAAAACAAACCTCACAGTTTATCAATCTGTCTACAGTGAATCACTAGTGGGCCATAAATTATGAAATGCAACAACTGTAGAAATGTTATGAAAAACATCAAACCTCCCTGGGAATAACATAGGAATAAAATTGCTTAAGATGAAAAGTAACAAACATTCAAAGGGAGTAAGGTTATATATGGCTGAGAATTGACAATATTGTGTGACCAGTGGAAAAAGTGTGTGTGGATTTTTTTTTTTTTCAAAGGAGTAAGATGTGTGAAAAGTAAGTAAGGTGATTTTTAAAAAGTCTTAGATAGTCCTTTGATTGATAAAAGGTGTGGAGTTCCAGTAGATATCACAGACTCGAGGTGAGCAGTACAAATACACAAAGAGTAACCCTGACCAGGTATGCTCAGGTGCTTGCTCTCTTCAATCCTTACTGCACCTGCCAACCTGCCACAGAGGCCCCGTGTTGGGTGAGAGGCATGCATTAAATGGCAGGCTGCTAAATATAGAGCTGCTGAATCTACTTGTTCTCTGGCTGGTCTGCCCTCATTATGGCACAGTTTATTTTGGCAGGCTGAAAAGGCTGGTGAAAGCCTTCAGCAAGACCAACAGGAAGGGATGGAGTGGTTGGTCACACACAGAGTGTACTTGAACTTTGGTACTTTGTACCATGGAAAAAAAAACTAAGAGTAGGAGAAAGTTTTACTGCCTTTTCTCATTCACTTTTCTTTTTATATTGCTAATAAGGTCTTGTTAATAAGAATATTCAGAGAAAATTTGTACCATCCACAATGGCCAAACTACTGCTGCCACCCCTCTGTTATTGCTAAAGAGAATCTCTTCTAATGCTGAGGCAGGGTCTGTGGCAACAGACAATTGCCAGTAAGTGACTCTGGCAATCAGCTACACCCACAGGTGAAGAAAGGAAGATGGACAATGTCACTGCTTGTAAACACCCACACACCAAACATATAGAAGAAACTACCCAATGTGACATTTCCAAAGCCAGTGCTCCAACAGCAGGGAGAGGTGGGTGTTAAGTCAGAATCAAGTATACCCATTAATAGCTTGTGAGCAGAACAAAACGAACTGAAAAATTCTCAGTAATTTGTTCACACTAACCATTTCAGCTTTGCTTCTCAGTAATACACGTATCTCCACTTCAAGTGCTCTATGAAAGTGCATAAGGAAAGCAAGTACTGCAAAAGTCCATTTTCACGCCTTCCTACTCTAGAAACAACCTCTACACTGCAAATCTGCAAGTAGTAAAGTGTGAAGAGATCTGGGCTCTAAACAGCTTTCATTGTAGGAGCTCCTTTTAACTGACCTCTCTTAGGATGGTGTAGGAGGGCACTTTTGATACTCCACTGTCTAACCCAGATTTGACAAAGCATTCCTGGAGGAAGTACTGTTGGGCCATACACCAGCTGCATAGGACATGTGTGCAAAAAAATTCCTTGTTGCATGGCACTGCAAATCCCATGCGAAGCAGTTTCAACAAACTGTTAACAGCCTTACCAAAACTTAAAAGAGAGGGACACGGAGGTTTAAATTAATGTTAAACCTTTGAATTACACAGCTGACAGACATCAGAGTAAATCTGGACAGAGCAATGTGAATGAGCTATTTGCATGTGGTGCCAGGCAAACAAATTATAAAATGCAACCTAAAGATCTCTGTATTCAGCTGCCATTCTAGGTCGAAAAATATTCCCCTTGGTTCTTTCTTTTCAGATACCTCCCTTAGAACCACCTTCTGAGTTGTACCACTTACAGATACAGCCATTTTGTACTAAAATGTAACCCTGCAAAGCCGGAGAGCACAGCATATCCATCAGAGTCTGCATCTGCAGGCACACAGATAGCCAGGCCAAACTTATATTAACCCCATTTGAGTTAATGTGGTCTGACTGCTTGTCTGCCAAGTCTTGCAGTCATAAGCCCTCATTCTGCAAGTTTTTACATGACACCAAGCTGAGTGATGCTGTTGACAAGCCTGAGGAATAGGATGCCATCCAGAGTGATGG
Source organism: Hippolais icterina (assembly GCA_013400075.1). NCBI lineage: Eukaryota > Metazoa > Chordata > Aves > Passeriformes > Sylviidae > Hippolais > Hippolais icterina. Next base: position 32,778 of record VWYN01001362.1, read on the forward strand.
AGGCTGTCCTGAGCCATCAAGAAGTAAGAATATATGAACATCAGGAGGTGGAACAAGGCCAAGTGCCTGGATCAGCAATGGTGTGGCCAGCAGGAGCAGGGCAGGGATTGTCCCCCTGTGCTGGACAGTGGTGGGGCCACACCTCGAGTGCTGTGTTCATTTCTGGGCCCCTCAGTTTATAGGGAGGATGTTGAGGTGCTGGAGCATGTCCCATGAAGGGCAGCAAGGCTGCTGAGGGGTCTGGAGCACAAGTGAGGAGCAGCTGAGGGAGCTGGGCTTGTTTATCCTGGAGAAAAGGAGGCCCAGGGGAGACCTTCTCCCTCCCTACAGCTGCCTGAAAGGAGGCTGTGGCCAGGTGGGGGTCGGTCTCTTCTTCCAGGCCACCAGCACAGGACAAGAGGACACAGTGTTAAGCTGCATCAGAGGAGGTTTAGGTTGGACATTAGGGAGTGGTTCTTCATAGAGAGATTGGGCATTGGAATGGGCTCGGAGACGTGGTGGTGTCACCATCCCTGGACATGTTTAAAAAAAGACTGGATGTGGCACTCAGTGCCATGGTTTAGTTGATGAGGTGGTGTTCAGTCATAGGTTGGACTTGATGATCTCAAATGCCTTTTCCAAAGTAGTTAATTCTGTTATTCTGTAATTCTGTAAGATTTCCCAGAGAGGTGATAGATGCCCTATCCCTGGACCTCATTCAAAGTCAGGTTCAAACGAGCTCTGAACAAAGTGATCTAGGGTGAAACTGTCCCTACCCATGGCAGGTAGGACTAGATGACCTTTAAAGGCCCCTTCCAATCCAAAATATTCTGAGATTCTATTATTTTGTGAAAACACTCACTGGGTCCAGCTCCAGATAAAAATCTTTCATCTCTTAAGGGATATATTCCAAGCTGCAGGATATCGCAGTCCTGAAAAACCGAAACTTAACAACTCTAAGAACTGCCATACAAAGTAAGGTGAAATGCATACTTTTTTTTTTACAATGTTTGCTTTTACCAACGTGGTGATTGAGGTATAGTCCATGTGTGTTGGTAGAAATAGCTGTGTAAACCTGAGCTTATAGAGGGTGAGATTGACAAGTAGAAAGAGAGAAAACTAAAGGGCCACAGGCTCCTGGTTCAGTGTGGGCAAATAGCCCAGCTCCTGGTCTTTAATTGACACTTAGCTAAACTATATGACTCTCTCTTGCTTGGGCTGAGTATTTCATCTGAATTACTCATTTCCTAACATTTAGCACCAGAATTCATTCCTTCCTTCCTTCCTTCCTTCCTTCCTTCCTTCCTTATATTATAAACCTTCAGCCACTCATGATGATCATGAAAGTTAAGATGAAAAATTTTGAGACAGGAAATGAATTTTGTACTTTTTTCCAGAATATCCAGGTCCATCTGCCCCCCTGAGACTTCTCACCAAGAAATCTCACATACAACATTTTATATCCTGAGACACAGGAATTTTGCCTCAAGCATCACTATTGAGACCTGTTTCATGTACACTATTATTATTTTCAAAATTTTTATTAAATTATATCCTTAACGTATAAAACCAATGGTATAAAAACACTGTCAAAATGTTTTAAAAAGATCCAACTTTATCTGATTTTTAAAATGCCAGCTTGAGTGATGTGTCTGATAACTGATGCTTTCTTCATCTGACACTATTGCTGCATGCAATTAATTCCTTCTTCCAGAGTTTGACTATATCCCTTGGTTGTCTAACATAAGTTCATCCTGCTGCAATACATTTTTTTTTTTAATTAAGCTTATGTCTGGTTGAGGACAGGTATTAATTGTTAATATTCTCCTGCATTCTTCTCTTGTACACACTGAATTTAAAAAAAAAAAAAAAAAGGATTTAGATTCCTGTCAATTTTTTTTTTATTTTGTGGTAAAATAGAAGGAGAGGAGAAGGCTGCATGGACTGCACTGACCATTACTGACATCAAAGGATCAAATATGTCTTGTTTGCTGTGCCTTCTGATTCCAATCACAAGAATATCTTCAAGCTCGGGGAACAGCACTCTTTTTATCAGTCTTTTAGGCTTTCAGTCAAGTTCAAGCCAAAATTCATTTCCTACTGGATCTGCTGCCTATCTCTTGCCCTTCTGACTGTCTCCTAATGAGCTTCTAAGCAGTCCCACAAAACAGTCAAATCATCTTCACCAACAGGGGTCTAAAGTGCTACCACAAAGTAATATCTCAATTACAGAATCACAGAATTATTAAGATTGGAAAAAACTCCCAAGTCCATCAGTCCAACCCATGCCCAATCACCACCTTGTCTGGATTAGATCTTTTTAAATTAGAACTAACTCTTTTTAAAGTAATATATATTTTTTTAATCTGAATTAAATGCATTTTTTAAAATTTCAAATTACAATTTCAATATACAATACAAGTAGCTGCTTTTAGATTCTGGATTTAGGCTTCCTTGGACATGATCCCTTTTTGCTTTTTCACCTGCTTCCTCAGGAAAAGGAGGATGAAGCAGCAAGGAAGGAGAAAGATTTTGTTTTTTCCTTTCATCTTCTATTTCAAGGCAAAGAGTAAGCGGACCTCAATAGTGACCTTTGCAGTACTCATGTCAGGGGTCAGCTGTCATAACTGTTTCTTAGCCTGAATAGCTCTTACTTTCTGCTTATGTTTAGAATATACCCTGAAGGAGGAGGCAGGCAGCTCTGAAGCTGCCAGTGCCTTGACCTCAAGGGCAGGACTGCCTGGCTCAGGATGTACTGGCCAAGACTGTGAGGAGTTGCCCTCCCTGCACAACACTCTGGCAGGAATCTGAGGAGCTTGGTTTCATGTGCAAACTCCCCAGCTCCTTGGGGTTTTAATGCAACTAAGACAAGATTACCTCATCTGGAGAGGCTGGCACTTTGTGTGCACTTCCCTGTGGAATGACTTCCAGAAGTGCAGTGTGTGCTATGGGTATACTCTATGGTGCTACTGACAGATTTTCATTACAGCAGCTACTGCCTCTATTCAGAAGTTGTGATTCCAAAATCCAGCAGCCTTTCAGAATAATAATCATAGTATTTGGCTCTAAAACTGTAGGTTTACCAGGCTACTTCATGTTACAAGACCAAATTGGTAAAATTCTACAAGTACGTTACACAAAGACAACAAAAGGAAAAAATATGCAAATCTTTACACTATCTGTAAAGACTGCTGAAATTTATGTGTGTGAATTATTTTTCTCTCTATTGTAATCTACTCTGTGTTACATTATTCCACTTTATTATTACTGCTACCTACCTCATGCATACCATAAGCCCTAAAATCCACCCAGAAAATGAAAGAAAAAATTCAATTGCTCCATAAAAAAGAAGTTTTCACTCAAGAAGAATTCTTATAATAACCATCCATACTTGTTGAAACACTGCAGTAAAAGTTGATTGAATAATGAATGAAATAACATTCCCTTTTTCCTCTCCTTTTCTTGGACCAAGTCTGGAGGAAGGTTTCTGAATGAAATGTAATTATTTCTTCTTCCAAGGTAATGTCACCATCCTTTACTTTTTCTTTTTTTAGGAAAATACAGATGCTGAAAATTGAAAATTTTTCAAATTGAAGAAGCAACTCATTACTTGAACTTTAGGTATTAGAGAAAAATGGATGCAGTCTATGTGACATATCAGAAGGCTATTGAAGTTCTCAGCTTACTGCCATGCAGGTCCATTTATGATTACTTCATAACCCACTGCTACTTTTCTCTCTTAGCAAGTTATCACCTTTGTCTTCAGCAGCTCAGTAAAGTTTCCTAGGGCACCAGTAGACTGATTTGGATATTGCAAATAAATAGAAAACATTTTTTATTTACAAAATACTTCAATTACACATGTAATTTATCTATTTATTATTTACATATTTCTTCATAAATACAGTCAAATTAAATATTCAGATATGCAAATCTCTTTCAGTGGGAGTGATGCAGTTTTCTGTGGCTCTTTTTGCATAATTTCATAATGTCAATATTAACAATGTGTTATAGGACACAAAATGTGTCTGTGTCATAAGTCACTAAACATGGCTGCTACTTTGTATTGCTTGAAATATTTTTCTCCATTGAATGGCTCATGAAGGAGAAGACTAAATCTAGGTAAGACTAGATGTTACTTGTCTTTCATTTCAATAACTCAACTATTTATTTTATATTGCTACAGTAACCTTTTACAACAAATCACATTCTATTGCGATGCTGTGAAAATTTGTAATATGCTCAAAAACATTAAACATACTTTCACTTGAATTCCATCAGGAAGCATTGTTTTGCTGTCCTTCCTAACAAAGCCACTGTTTTTACTAATAGTAAGGGGATTGATGGAGAGAGAGAGAAAGAGAGGGAAGGAGAAAGAATGATTGATCCCTTGTGTCTCCCTTAGTGAAGCCAGGCTAGAAATCTGTGAAAATATGATTTTTTAAAAAAAAATCTATGGAACTGCAGATGATAATGGGCTTCAAAGGCAGATCTCACAGCAATTTAATGGTAGTCATTTGAAAATCTAGAAAACTTTTACTCGACAGTTTTGAGAAATTGACTGATTTGGGAATGGGAAATTGGGGAAACAAATCCTGAGGGCTACTCAAAATTACATTTTCAGGCAACTAGCTCAAGGACTTTGACAAAATTGTCTGTAATTGAAGTACAGTGGGGGAAATTGCCTCTTTGACCTCTATGGAATTTTGATTAAATGCATGTGCACTTAATTATGTCACAATAAGGTAGCATATCAGCTCTCTCAAGAAATAATAAAATTAATTCATGTCTTCTGCAATTCCTCTGAGGACAATAGTATTCTTCAATGGAAAGTCTTGATCCAATGAGTTTTCTGACTTCTTTTCTTTGTTGTTATTTCTTGGGACTGGGAGATAGATGATGGATAAGCATTCAAAGGCAGATGGAAAAGTGCTACTGGATTGCACAAAGCTGGCAGTGGCTCTTAGCACTGGGTACAGAAAAGACAAAGAGCAAAATGTGCTGGGGGCAATTTTCAATGGGCACTTTCACCAGATCAGACCCTCTTTGGCTCAGTGTTGGCCTGGCCTGAGGTTAATGATCATCTGCCCAATGTGAGAGAGCAGCTGTCTTCATTTCAGGAGCGTAAGTTTCTGAAAATATGTCTCAGTACCAAGCCTTCTCCATGAAAACAAGCTGAGCTGATTCTCTGTCCTGAATGCTTTCAGAGTCTGACTGCTTCTTGCTTGCCTTTTGGACACTGAAATTTAAAAAAAAATCTCCTCTAGAGCAAGTCCTAAAGACTATCACCAGCCACTCTCCCCCAGGGCTTTTACCTGCACTTTGCCCGTGTTTTTCACCACTTCTGGGTAGACAGGCAAAGAGGCTGGAAGATGATGACAACTGAATGCCATCAATTTGAGGGCAACACCCAGCCAAGTATTTTGTCTGTGCCACAATCTCTGCCTGAGGTTGGTCTGGTTAAATCCAAACTTGAGAACAGGCAGCATCTCTGAGTGTGGTCCAGGTGCTGTTTTGATTGGTTTGGGTGTCCTCAAATCCAAATCACCTTCACTTCACCTGGAAGCATTCTTCCAAAGGCCAACCAGAAATTGTCATCTACTGAGATCTTGACTCCAAAGACATAAAATTTACATATAAAATTTAATAGCTTTCCATATATTTCACAACTCACTTTGGTTTAAAATTATATGCTTGGACCATAGCAGTTCAAGCAGAGGACCATTGTATATATTTTGTATAAATATATGTGTATATTTATATATTTTTTTGCACTGGATAGTTTAAAATCATAGCCACGCATTTTGATATCAAACTGAAGAAGGACATTTTCTCTCTGAGCCACTTGAAAAAAGACTACAGTATAAGTCAACTTTGCCTAACCAAGCAAACTTCATTTTAAAGGTTGGATTACCATGGCTTTCACTATGAGAATATGCCTGAAATTATATAGTGTGTGCTCTATGATATTCACTTCAGCACATTCTGTACCAAATCCATTAGACCTATATCTGCCCACGAAACCAACCATAGTGGGGATGCCAAGAGGGAGAAACAAGGGACAAGTTAAAACAGGTCACAGACAACACCTTTATCTTGCATCATTCTCATGGCTCCTGTGTGTACATAAGCTGTGGCTCAGCAGTGGGTGTAAATACCTCTGAAATGTGAAAGTCGATTTGAAAGGATTATATTGACTCTGCTTAATGGCAAAAGATGCTTCCAGTGCCTTCTGGTGCAAACAATAAAAAAAGACATTATTGCAATAAGAGGAAATACTGACCTCTGCTTGTGCTGGCTAGCATTTTCAACATGACTCTAGTACCTTCTTCAATTTCTTCCAGTTTGGTTTTTTTTTTTTTTTTTTGCAAGAAATGTTTTGGGTTTTTTAAGAAAGAACACACTATATTAAACAGTTTTGCTGGATGACCATGTGCCTCTGATGTTTGCAAGGGAAAGGGGGAGTTGTATTTGTAGGATTCTGGGTTTGGGTTGAGTTGGGTTCGGTTTTTTGTGCCCTATCAAAACTTTTTCAGGTTTAGTAATTTTTAAAGCATTTTAAAATCCATCTGTTTCCTGTCCCTCGTCTTCATTCTTCTGGACAGTACTGACAGTCTGCCAAACTAACTTGGCACAGACATTTGCAAGACTGGAACTTGTGGCCACATGTAAGTAGAGTTCTCTGTGTGCTTGAGCATTTTTTAGTCAAGAGAGGTAAGTGAATCTTCTGTCACTCACTGCCCAAGCCAAGAAATTACCCCATTACATTATATAGCTTAGAGCACATTCTTGCTGTGGAAAGGATTATTTTCCAAAAGTTTTTTGCTTCCAGTCCAACAGAAGATATTTCACACTGTAGAACTGCCCCTGAAATCACACTGGTTACTCAGAGGGAACACAAGCTCAACTGTGGGCAGCAAGGTAAGCGGAGGCTCATAGCAGCATATACCCAAACAGGGAGACTTAGATTGAGATCCAAAAACACAGAAGACGCTGTAGTTTCCAAAACTCTGAGGCACGTGATCATTTCTAGATTTTGCAGAACACCAACAGGACTGTTTGCATGCTACATTACAGCCACTTTAGGTTTTCTCTAGCCACATATAAAGGGGTCATAGTCACCTCCACTGTTAAAACTGAATCTCTGTTAAAACTGGGCAGCTATGAAACAGAAATTCACTTGCATCATCATTTTGTTTCTTCTCTCTGGGGATGAATCACTTCTCTATGTGTTTTAGTGCAAGAGTCACTATGTTGTCCTGAAAAATGTTTGAAACTGCAGATTCTAGAGACCAGATTTTCTAACTGAGAGGATATTTAGGAACATTGGTTTGAGGGGTTTTGTTGTTTTTACCAGACATACAGCATGTTGCTGCCAGGATGGGAATGAGAGGGGAAAGAAGGGTGTGTCAAGAATTTTATGTTGAAAATTTCTATTTAAACAGATGAAGTTTTATGGTATCAAAATTTATTTTGCAGTTTGGGCGAAACCACCTTATGCCTACATGTCTTTCCCTTATTCTTGTGTTGTTCATCCCTCTAGTCCCAACTATAAAAACTGTTGGCCAGTGTAAGTATACTTTAATTGCTCTGCCAGCACTTCTTGTCTGATGTGTGATTCAGACCCAAATTTAGCCTCAACTGGAGCCAAAGAGCAGAGAAAATTTAGAGTTATGAAATTCTCTTCTTGTTTTACAGCAGTCTAAAGAGGTATTTTTAAAGGAAGATAAGGTTAAAGCCTTTATGTCTGTATTCATCTTTGGTATTCACAATTGACTCAAGTTGTTAAAACTCAGTTTTCTATAGCTCTGTTAAAAACATAAAATCTTTTTCTTACTATTTGGATTTTTCTTTATTCATTGCTTGAATTTCCATAGGACCTTTAAAACTGAAATTAACCTGTCTAAACCGTGAGGATGTTGCTTGTTAGTGGACCAAACAAAACACTGCAACTAACCACAAATATTGATTTAATGCGAAATCAATTTCTCTCTTAAAAAAACCACTAGGTTGGTTGGTTGGATTTTAGGGATTTGATTTGGTTGTGTTGTTTTTCTTAAATTGTGGTGGAAATCAAATTAAGAATTTGAAAACCACAGTACAGAAAGAAAAAGCTCTGTTATTTTTTTAAAGCAAGTCGTTTCCTCCACATTATAGAATTTACTGAAAAGGAAAAAAAAAAAAAAAAAAAAGGCAACAGAAGGAGTGAGAAACGTAAAACTTTTCAGAGAAACAGTCCCACGGGGGTCTGGGCTGGTTCTTTCGTCGTGGCTGGTGCAGCGCAGAGGTCGGGGAGAAGGAGGGGGATGCGGTGGTGCCGCCCAGGGCACCGCGGCCGCCGCCTCGGCTTTGGAGTCTCCGGGGTCGGCCCGTGTGGCCACCCACGGTCCGGAGAGCGGCCGAGGGGACAGGCCGGTGGTGGCGGGCCCCGAAGCGNGCGGGAGCGTGGAGCAGGACGGTCCGCGGCACGCCTTCGGGGTGCCCTGGTACCCCGCCACCGCCGCCCCGCAGCGGATACAGCGAGCACAGAAGGGCATCCCTCTGACCGCCCTGCCTCAGGCGGCTCGGGGTGTGCCCTGCTTCCAGGTCGGCGGCTCTCGGCGACAGT
>VWYN01001363.1:7193-20567 GCA_013400075.1 Hippolais icterina
AAAAACTATAATTTAGATAATATATAGATAATAGATAGATAATATTTAGATAATATATGGATAATATATATTATCTATCTATAATATATTATCTATATATAATACATTAAAATATCATATATATTATATATCTACAATATAATACATATCTACAATATAATATATTATCTATTTAGAATATAGATAATACAGATAATATATATGCTTCTGATTAAAAATCCAGTGATTTAGAGGCTACAGATTTTATGCTTTTAAACATAAAAATAATTATTAATTTTGTTCAAGGGGCTGGTCCTGTTTTGTTGCCAGCAGTGGGAAGATGAAATTCCAGCCCTTATTTGTTCTCCCTGCTTTTTTTTCGTTGAACCCAACTCCAGCTCTTGTCACTCCTTTGGAGAATTTGGCTTCAAATGCCTTTTGCATTATTGTAACCGACAAGTCTAAGACACTGCCTAATGTTAATGCTGCTCATTGCTGCCAATTATAATCAGAGCTAGTCAAAATAAACAAATTAAACAAATAAACATGTCAAAACATCTCAGTCCTCCAGAAGATAAGCCAAGTCTGAGCCCTCTCAGCGCTGCGGCGGAACCGATGTGCTGCGTGTTGGGAAATGTTCCCTCAGGTTTTCCACCTTTTTTTTTAGGGGGAAAAGGGCAGAAAAGTTGGGTCAGTTTGGAATTACGGCCCAATTCTGCCCTGCTCAGGAGGCTGCAACTGGAGCCAAATGAAACCCAAATGTTCCTTCAGCTCCTTCACCCACCCTAAGGATCATCTGCTGTATGTTTTTAATTTTTAGTGTTTGGGTGGTTTTTTTGTTTTGTTTTCTTTGAGTGATTCTTTGCTGTCAGAGTGCCAAGATGCTAAATCATTGTAGGGGCTGGACAAGATGCAGGTGAAAATATCCCAAATGTGGCTGTGCATGTCAATATAAAACATGCTGCTGCTGGAGCCATCCCAAATGGTAAATACAGAGAAACTGAAATGAAAAGCACCCCAGGTTTAAAAGAAAAATGCATAAAATACACAAAATGCATTTTTTGTTGCACAGAGGAGACGTCACAGCCCGATTTGCTGAGAATTGGTGGTAATGGGAGGAGGGGGATTTTTTTTTTTTTTTTTTTAAGTGGTATGCTAACCTTAAAAATCTGTGGCGAGGTTAAAGGAAAAAGCTGTCGCTTTAGACAGGTGGTTCTTGTAAAGAGGTGATCTTTTAAAGTGCACTCTTAGCATGTCAGAGTCTGGGCAGAGATAAAGCTGTAACACAGGTGAGTGCTGGGACTCTTCTGGTGTCTGTCACAGGGCTTTAAAATCCCATTCAGAACTCGCATTTGGAGAGGCACTTGCTTTTTGTTTTTTCTTTTTTTAATATAAGACACATGCAGCAAATATCTGCTTCAAATAGCCCTGAACCCTGGGCATGGAAAGCACGGCCTTGCTCTCACCCACCTTGGGATATCCCTGTGAGGGGTGAGGGGGATCAAAGCACCAAAGGGTGGATTTCTTGGGTGTTTTTTTGTCTGTTGTAGACGGCTGTGATCCCACTGAGATCAGGTATTCCACAGGGATGGAGGCGTGAGATGGAGAGAGAGAAAAACGCCCTTGAGGAGCCACCACGGAGCTGCTCAACAAATCCTGGAGCAAAGCCGCGTCCCGCTGAAGGAAAACTCCACCAACTTCTTTGAGGTGCAACCTGGAGAGAGTGTGAGCTCCCCAAAAATAACCACACTGAGTTCACAACTCTTCCTCCTCTCCCTCCCTTCCTTTTTTTTCCCCCCACAATGTTTTTAAAGCAGAGGAGCCCCGCGCCTTTGAAACGCTGCTCGCTGCAGACAGTGCAGAGGCTCTCGGTTATTAACAGCCTCTCACAAGACAGTTATTTTTGGAGTGGCCTCTGAGGAGGCAACCTCTTGGAATCGAGCTCATTTATTCTGCGTTTCACTGTCCTGCCATTTCCTGCAGAGAGAGGGGAAAAGTGAAACCACATGTTTGGAGGAGCGAGCGTAGGAAACCCCACCGAAGACAAATGACTGCTCCTCTCCCCTGGCAATTAGTCAGGGCCGGGCCGGGTGCCAGCCCAGGTGTTCCCGACTGTGTATAAATTTGCCAAAGAACAATGAAAATAGCAGCTGATTGTGCTGACAGATTCTTCTGGTAATTTCCTGTTGTTTGGCATCTTCAGGTTACTTTCCCACAATTATGGGTCCTGATGAAGTCCTGGGCCTTCAAATCCACTTTTTTTTTTCACTGGTAACAAAATAATTGTGTGTGTGTGTATAGACCAACCCTGCTTCCTTTCCTTCCCGCTCCCAGATGTTTTAATTTAATCCATTTTGCAAAATATATATTTTAATGAGTCTGAATTTAAAAAAAATTAAAACCCCAACAACAACAAAAAACCCCCTTCTTTGCACCTGCATCATATAGAATTTCTTGGCAGTCCCACTGTGAGTTTTGCCAGGATTCCTGCTTGTTCTATCAGCTAAACCTGCCACTTGGAGGATCCTCTGGTGCCTTCTGTTATCATCAAAATCGGGGCTGGTCAAGGAACACTCGTGGATGGAGCCGAGCCTTGGGCTGGTGGTGGGATGGGAAGGGAGATTTGGTGGCTGGAAAGGTGATGTTGAAGGCCGGGGTGTCTCCAGGATTGCCTCTGCACCTGGGGGAGAAATGGCTCACCCCAAAGAGCCCCAAGCTTCATCGTCGGGAGAGAAAGGAGGGGAGACAGATTTTACACGGGTCTTAAAGCTCCGTGCAGAGCAGGCTGTCAGGAAGTTATAAATACTTCTTTGGGTTTCTTGAACAACTTGAGGGGGTTTTTTTTGAGAGCTGGAGCAGAGCTGGATGGGCACCAGGGGATATCAGCCCCAGGTCCATGGTCTGGTTCCCTCCCAGAGCATCCCAAGGAGAGGGAGAGCAGGGCAGGGGTGTTGGGGCAGTGTCTGACAGGGAGGGGGAGTCTGGCCAGCCCCTCCTCGGAGCATTCCCTGCTAGCTCAGTTATTCCTACAAGATCGATTCTAAGGGTGACCCTGAGCTCTGAATGGTTTTTTATATCTGCTTTAAATGTGCGTTTTGGCAAGGTCTGACTTGTGTGTTTTTAAATGAATAAATGAATAAATGTCCTGCCTTGGCTAGCACATTTCCTACCTTTTTTTGTTGTCCTTAAAGGGAGGAAATTTTGCATTACTTGTGGGACAGGTGAATTGGAACTGAGGTTGATTAAAACCACGCTGCTTTTAAACTCTTTCTCAGAAAATTGCTGGTCTGAGCGAGTTAAAAATCTCTTTAAAAAGCCAACATTCTCCTAAAAAATGCCAGCTAGAAATCTCAGGTAGATTCTCCGAGTCTGGTTCCTTTGGAGGAAGGGAAGGATGACCATTTCTGCAGTTGAGGAGCTTTTCTTTTTTGCCTCTTTGCAACTCCCTGTGCCCAGGTAGAGAAGGAATTGTTGAGGAATTGTGTCCAGCACCCCAAAGAATTCCCTTCTTTGAGGCCACTCATGAAAACAGCTCACAAATCATCCTCTGCCTCACTCTACCACGGTGAAGTTCCTTGGGAGAGATCTCTGCTCCTTGCAGAAGCTCCCTGGTTGTGCTGGCAGCCTTTGCAGGGACCATCGCGGCTCCCTCAGTGCTGATGGCTGCCACCAAGGAATCTCCCATGTGGATTCCACCGAGCAGGTTTAGGAGAAGCAGGGAAATCGTGTTGTGAAACTCCCCCCCTCCCCTCCCCTCACCCCCCTGGCTTGCATCAAAAAACTGTTTTCGGTGGAAATCTTCTCCCAGCTGGAGTGTCGCCTTCTGTTCAGATCCCTAAAATTAGACTGAGAAGCTTCTCTCGCTTCAACAAATCTGTGCTGCCTGCGTGACAGGAATTCTCCTCCTGCAGCAGAGACGGGCGGCTTGGAGGGGCTCTCTGAGGGTGGAGAGCCCAGGGTGGCTCTCAGGCTCCTGGGTGAGCAGGGAGAGCACCTGGGAAGGTTGGAAATGCTTCTCCCACAGGCAGGATTTGCAGCCCATGATGGGAATCCGCCTTACAGGAGCCATTCCGGGGTTTTGGCTCTGGGGAGCTGCTGATTCTCAACCCACTCAGCCTGGTCCAAAGCCTGCTGAGGGCAATTAGAACCTCAGTGCTAATTATTCTATAATCATGGGATGGTTTGGGTTGGAAGGGAATCCCTTAAATCCCACCCAATGGTTTGTAGGATCCCTTCCAACCCAAACCATCTCTTGATTTCTGTTCCAAATCCTCTGCTGATGAATTCTCCCTCCCCCTTTCCTCCCTGTTTCCCAGGACAAGGCCATTCCCTCCCAGTGCTTCTCCAGTCCTCAATGGCCACAATTCTGTGTGAATTGATGGTTTCCAAATACCTCAAACACTGCTGGCTTCTGCCTGAGTTGGTGCAGAGACCTGGGATCTCTCAGGATCTGCTCCTGCTCCTTTTACACCCTTCATGCATGACTTTGGACAGCTCTGGGCCTCCATTTTATGGAATTGTGGAATTGGTAACATTGAAAAAGACCTTTAAAATCATCAGATCCAACTGGGAGTCCAGCACCACCGTGGTCATCATTAAAACATGTCCTCGCATTGATACATGGCTTTGTACAGTTCTGGGCCTCCATTTCATGGAATCCTGGAATTGGTAAAGTTGGAAAAGACTTTTAAGATTTTCAAGTCTGAGTGGGAGTCCAGCACCACCATGGTCACCATTAAAACAGGTCCTCACATTCATACATGGCTTTGGACAGTTCTGGGCCTCCATTCCATGGAATCCTGGAATCCATAAATCCACCATGGTCACCATTAAAACGTGACCTCACATTCATACATGGCTTTGGACAGTTCTGGGCCTCCATTTTATGGAATTGTGGAATTGGTAATGTTCTAAAAGACCTTTAAGATTGTCAGGTCCAAGTGGGAGTCCAGCACCATGGTGGTCACCATTAAAACACGTCCTCACATTCATACATGGCTTTGGACAGCTCTGGGCCTCCATTTTATGGGATCCTGGAATCCATAAATCCACCATGGTCACCATTAAAACGTGACCTCACATTCATACATGGCTTTGGACAGTTCTGGGCCTCCATTCCATGGAATCCTGGAATCCATAAATCCACCATGGTCACCATTAAAACACATCCTCAAGTGTCACTTCCAAGGTGACTCCACCACTGTCCATTCCAATGTTTTGGGACAATTTTCATGACAAAAAGAATTCTTGCTATCTAATCTAAACCTTCCCTGGCCCGACTTGGGTCCATTTCCTCCATCTCTGACACAGGGACAGGACCTCTGTCCCAAACTCTGCTTCAAAATGCCCAGAACAAAGAGATTGGTGCCAGAGCTGAGCATTGTTTTATTCCAATTAAACAAGAACAGAGATGTTCAAGACCTGATTTTGATCTCTCTTGTGGCTTGATTCTGTTCCTGTTGGCTTTAAGCTGACAAAACGGTGCAGAAAAGGTCATAAATTCACCCCTAAATGACCAAATCTGAGAATTTTGTGTGAAAAGGAATTTCTGGAGCAGGTGGCCAGCAGACCAGGGGGCTGGAGCAGCAGCAGAGCCCTGGGTGAGCCTGTGCTGGAGGTGTCATTTCACCTCCCAGAGAACCCCCCAGCCAAGCCCTGCAGCAGCTGAGGAGGTGACAGAGCCTTTACAAGGATTTTACTTGCACCAACTGGGATTTTTATTCTGGTTTTAATTCAGTGAAAAAGAAAAAAACAAAAACCTGCTGCTTTCAGGACGTCCCAAGGAATTTGATCAGCCAGTTCCCCATAAAATGGAGGCAACTGGAGTCTAAGCCCTGGTGGCTGCAGTAAAAATTCGTGTTGGGGGCTTGGTGTTGTTAGATAACAACACTAAACTGGGACATGGGGTGAAGGAGCTGAGCAGGGCCCTTTGCTCAAATAAAATTCTGAGAAGTTTTCTGGGTTTAAATCAAATTTAAATATTGTAATCCTGAAAAACATCCAGGCCTTCCCCAACAACAGCGGGCTGGGGAGCTGAAGGGAAGTTTTCTCTTCAGGAAAGCGTCTTAAAAAGAGGTTTTGTATTAAAAAAAAATAAAATAAATCAAATTTTTTTTTTTTTTTATTAGACTTTGTGTACAGCACAGCATGCCAGCAGAGAGTCCACCCGTGTTTCGAGAAAAAATAGGGAAAATTCATGTACTTTAGGGTAATACATTGTAATTCCTGGTTATCATGGAATCCTGGAATGGTTTGGGTTGGGAGGGACCTTAAATCCCACCCAGTGCCACCCCTGCCATGGCAGGGACACCTCCCACTGTCCCAGGGTGCTCCAAGCCCTGTCCAACCTGGCCTGGGACACTTGGAATAAAAGATTTTTATGATTTTTTTATTTTAGAAGAATTGCACTGAGTTTTGTGAGTGGGGAGAGTGGGGATGGGAGAACGCGCTGGGAGGTTACATTGCTGCATTTGGGATGAGCCTGTTAATGTATTTCAATCTAAGTCAGACTGCTTAGGAAACAAACAAAACATGCTTTAAAATGGTGAACACAATCATTTTTTCCACCTCAGATCGGGACGAATTTCCATGCCAGGTCTACTTCCTTCAGCTGTAGAATTTGGTAGAATTTTCTCTGCTGTCTCTGAAAAAAAAACCAACACAAAACCCCCAAAAATTCACGTCCTGTGAACGAGATATTTTCAAGGTGTGGTCGGAACTTCCAAATGTTTCGAAATGGTTTTCCTGAAGAGATCCATGTTAAACATATTACATAATATTTCTGCTAAATTATCACAGGAATCCTTCTGGATGTGTCGCTGTAAGAAAGATCAGCCTCTTCCCTCCCTGTTTGTGCGTTAATGTTCTTCCAGTAACTTTCAGCCTCAGGCTTGTGACCTCTGAGCGCAAACTCAAAAATTAATGATTTTCTCCTCTTTTTTTCAAGCCAGTGCCTGCGTTTCTTCAAGTCACTTATCATGTGTCACATGACAAATGAGCTTCTGGAGCACTGAAACTTCTAAGAATATTATTTGTCTTCTTTTTCACTCTGCTCTGTCTGAAAAACAACTCGAGTGCCTCTCAGTCTTGGACAGAAAGCTGAGGTGGAGAAAATCCTTGGGGCTGCAGTGAGTGCCTTTAGCTGTGCAGTGGCTTTGGGGTGTTGTTTCACCTCTGATGCACATTTTAGCTGCTGATCCTAAAGGAGAATATTTAATTGATTAATTAAGGTTGGGAAAGATCTCCAGCTTCATCCATTCAGTTTTTGACCAAATCCCACCATGGGATCACTTTGGAATGTGCCATGTCCAGGAGTTCCTTGGACACCCTCAGGGACTCCAAACTCCCCTGGGCAGCCCTTTCCAATGTTTAACAATCCTTTTCCACGGAGAAATTCCTCCTGATGTCCAACCTGAGCCTCTCCTTGCTCAGTTTGAGGTTATTTCTCCTTGTGCTATCATATTTGGCTGTTAACCTGAATGGAAAAAGAAAATGCTTATTCTTGCACTGCCAGCACAGATTTCCTGGGATAAAGCTGGAAATTTTCCTGGGATAAAGCTGGAAATTTTCCTGGGATAAAGATGGAAATTCTCCTGGGATAAAGATGGAAATTCTCCTGGGATCCAGCCTTACATGGGCAGGGCAGCTGGTGGCAGGGGCNCTCCTGGGATCCAGCCTTCCATGGGCAGGGCAGCTGGTGGCAGGGGCACATCACAGGTGGGAGAGGAGTGAGAGATGTCAGGCAAGGAGCAGTTGGAGTGTTTGATGTTTGGTGTCCCAGCTTGCATCATGGAGTGTTCCCAGCTCTGTAAGAGTTCATGGAATCCTGGCATGATTTGGGTTGGAAGGGACCTTCAAACTCATCCAGTTCCAATCCTAACACCTCCCACCAGCCCAGGGTGCTCCAGGTCCCATCCAGCCTTGGACACTTCAGGGATTTCCTGGGATACAACCATCCATTGCAGAGGCACATTCCAGGTGGGAGAAGGATGAGAGATGTCAGGCAAGGAGAAGTTGGAGTGTTTGGTGTTTTCTGGATGTGTGTGACAGAGCTGACAGGTGCCAGCTCCTGCAGGACACTGGAGTGGGGTGTCCCAGCTGGGTTTGCATCATGGGCTGTGTCCATCCAGCTCTGGAAGTTCATGGAATCCTGGGATGGTTTGGGTTGGAAGGGACCTTCAAACTCATCCAGACCCAACCCCAACACCTCCCACCAGCCCAGGGTGCCCCAAGTCCCATCCTGCCTGGCCTTGGACACTTCAGGGATTTCCTGGGATCCAGCCTTCCTTGGGCAGGGGCACATCCCAGGTGGGAGAGGGATGAGAGATGTCAGGCAAGGAGCAGTTGGAGTGTTTGATGTTTGTCTGGGTGTGTCCCAGCTGGGTTTGCATCGTGGGCTGTGTCCATCCAGCTCCAGAAGAGCTCATGGCATCACAGAATGGTTTGGGTTGGAAGGGACCTTCAAACTCATCCAGTTCCAACCCAAACACCTCCCACCAGCCCAGGGTGCTCCAGGTCCCATCCAGCCTTGGACACTTCAGGGATTTCCTGGGATACAACCATCCATTGCAGAGGAACATCCCAGGTGGGAGACGGATGAGGGATGGCAGGCAAGGATCCATTGGAGTGTTTGGTGTCCCAGTTTGCATCATGGGCTGTGTCCATCCAGCTCTGGAAGTTCATGGAATCCTGGGATGGTTTGGGTTGGAAGGGACCTTCAAACTCATCCAGACCCAACCCCAACACCTCCCACCATCCCAGGGTGCTCCAAGTCCCATCCAGCTTGGCCTTGGGCACTTCCAGAAATCCAGACACAGCCACAGCTGCTCTGGGAATTCCATCCCATCCCCTCCCACCCTCCCAGGGAGGATTTTCTCCCTGCAAGCTCAGCAGTGCCTCTCCGTAATCCAGGAAATCACGAACCACGTGGGCACTGGAGAACTTCTGAACCTTTTTCTGGCTGTGGACGCTGGACCTGTCCTGCTGGGGGAAGGATTTTGGATTTTCCCTGCCCTTCCCCTTGGCTGCAATGCCCTGACCTGCTCTGTGTTTGTGCAGTTTTGCTGCGGCTTCACCTCGGGGCTGAACTTCAGCCGAGCGTTGAGGTTCCCTCTGAAACACTTCGTGACTCCATTAGGGATAAAAAACCAAGATTGATGTTCTATTAATGGCAAATCTGGGAGCTAAGTTTTATTTCCGAAGTGAAAAATCTGTCTGGAGGTGAATCTGTTCCAGGGCTGTCCAGTTTGACTTATCTGAAAGGGAATCACTTATCAGCAGGGCAGGTGTTTCTCGCTGGATTTCACTCTGGATCCCTGAAAATCATTATTCCTGACTGGAAATCTTGTTCCTGTGTTTTAAATTTTCCTTTTCTCCTCTTTTTTTCTTTTTTTTTTTCTCTCCTCTCCCTCTCAATTTCTGAAGCTGAGCAGCCAAATGTTGGGAGTTACTGCTCTCTGGGAGACACGGAAGGTTCTCAAATGGTTTTCATGTTTTTTGGAACAGTTTAGGTTTGGCTGATCTCTTTTAGCAGGAATTCTTGGATTTCCCCCTCCTCTCCTCTTTTTCTCTTCGCAGTTATGAAAACCAGGTTTGCTGCCTTGGGGGGAAGGGAGGGAGAGGAGCTGAGGAAAGCGAGGCTGGGAAGCAGAAGATGAATTTATTCTGACTTTATCTTTATTTCATTCTCCCGAGTTAAATTCTACGCCGCTTCTCCGCGGCCAGCTGGTTTTAATCATTCCGAGAGAACACTATTTATTAAGTGTCTGTTTCAGGCAGTGTCAAATCCTTCAGCTCCTGCTCTATTCTCCATTGTAAGCAGGAACATCAGTAGCCCAGGTGGGCTTTGAATAGCTTCGGAAAGCAGGGAGGTGAGAATCTATTTATTACTGACTCTGGCTCTCAGTAGACACAGACTCCAATTAAGGCAGGAAGCTGACACACTTTGCCAACTCCTTCCAAGCAGAGGATGCAAAAAGGAGGGAATGAAAAATTAAATAAAATCCGCCCCCCAAACTTCTCGGCGTTCTCTGCCACAACCTGGGACTGGAATTCCTCTGTGCTTTGGGTTTTTTTTTTTTCCCTTTTCTCCTCCTGTGAACAATGAGTGCAGGAAGCAGAGGGGGAGTTTGGCTGGTTGGGCTTCCAGGGCACAGGTGATGCTCAGAGGTGGAAAAGTCCACGAGCCAGTGGATAACCATCAAATCCTTTTACTGCAGGACTTGATCCCCCCTTTATCTCTGTGTCTAAATTAATTTACGCTTCTGGAACTGATCATTGATGTCGTTGTAACTCTGTTGTAACTTAAGATCACGATCAGATTTACAGTATCCCATTTTTAGAGCATCAAATAATGTTTATGTTCCTCTTTAGCCAATATCTGCACTCAAATCCACAGAAGAAGTCAAACATATCAAAAGACAGAATATTTATTGTAGGAACAAATGAGTGGATTGTAAATACACTGAAAAGCAAGTGGAAAGTAAAAAAAATGAATAAAAATTTGCTGATTTTTATTTGTGTCTGCTGATGTCTAATTCAGAGATCCCAGAATCTGCAGCAGCTCTGGTAATTCCTGATTTCCTTCTCACGAATCCCAGTTCAGCCACAGGAGCATCAGCCCAAGGTTAATTCCTGTAATCTCATTCAAAACAATTTGATTTGTAGAAAGAAATTTTTTTTTAAAATAAAAACCATTATTTTGTGTAACGTAGCTATAACTGGAATTTCTACATATGACATACCTGCTTTAAGGCTGGTTAAATCTGGAAGTTATTCACATTTTTATTCCAACTTTGATTTTTCTATAGCGCCTCACCCTCTGTTAAACTGCTCTGAAAACAAAGCAGAATAAAACAAGGAAGAAAAAAAAAAGAAAGAAAGAAAGAGCAAAAAACCCAACCCATCATCAACATTTCCAACTCTGGATGTTTTCCAGCAAACTATTCCTGAATGAAAACAACGCGCTGTAATGGAGATAAATCAGAGCACTCAGTTACTCCACAGAAATCTTTAAAGGAGAGGGAAAAACCCCAAAGAAAAGAATGATCCTCATCATTAGCATTTATTTAGCAGCTCAGGAGGAATTTGTGTCTGGTGAAGCACAAAGTGCAGCTGCTGCTGCTCGAGGAGGAAAAAACTCTCCATGTACTTTTTTATTCTCTTTTTTTAAATGGAGAACTCACAGGGATGTAAAGTATTTGCTTCAAGCCTTAACCCTGCGTTCTGCTGCAATACAAAATAGTTTTTATTTCTTCTCCCTACCTCTTTCCAGCTCCTACAAAAATCCCTTTTCTTCAATCAAAAATAAATTCAAGATGCTGCATTAGGAGATTTTTTGAAGCCTTTTTCTACACCTACACTTGGGTAGTTCCTTTCTGCACCTGTTGTTCAAACATTATTTTAAGGATCAGTCCTTGGCTCAGGATTTGAAAAAGTTTCATTTGAAGCTTTTTCCAAAGTTTTGAAATGCTTCAAATCCAGCTACAATTTTTTTTTTCTGCCATTGGTGTCAATTTGTGAAATAAATACATGAAAATATTGAAAGCTGTAGGAGGAGTGGCATGAAAATGAAAGAATCTGGGAATCACAGAATGGTTTGGGTTGAAGGAACCTTAAAGATCATCCAGTTCCAACACAAAAAATCCAAATTTGCTCCAGCCTGGCCTTGGGCACTGCCAGGGATCCAGGGGCAACCACAGCTTCTCTGGGAATTCCATCCCAGCCCCTCCCTGCCCTCACAGGGAGGAATTTTTTCCATCTATCTGACCAAAATTTCCCTTCTTTCAAACAAATTCACACGAAGAGTTACAGGGGCTGAGTAAAACAGATGCTGATTTTTTTTTTGATTTTTTTTTCCTTAAGTCATTTAAATAACTTTTGACGCTTCACGTTGGTTTTGATAATATTTGGAATGATTATCTTTTAAAGGAAATTGGAACAGTTTTTCATCATTTGTGGGGTGGCTGCACTGAAGTCATTGGAGCTGCAGCCACTGGGGTAACTTTGCTCTGCAGGGTCAGGTGTAATCTGATTTTGGGGCCCTTAAAGGACTCCTGATCCCCAGAAACTTCTGTAAGAATTGAAAATAATCCCAGTGGCTTCACTGGGAGTTCCCTCTGTGACAAATCCCCAGCTGGATCTGTTTGAGCATCATTTGAGGGCCAAACATTTTAACGGAATTCATTTTTGAGGTGTTTTGTTAAGGCAGATTTTTGTTTTTGTTAAGGCAGGTGTTTTGTTTCTGTGGTCCAGCAGCACAAGAATTCAGGGATTATTCAAACCCACCAGCACAGCCAGAGGATTTCATTGCTCACACTCATCTCCTCCACTTGACATTTCTGCAACCTGGTGTCATCTTGCAGCATATCCTCTTCAGATTAACGGCAATTCATCATTAATCCATTTGAATAATACTTTATATTTTTTTTTTCTCCGACGGAAAGAGACAGAAAACATCTGCATATTGAGTAATATTAGCTGCAGTTTGTGTCTCAAGTGAGCCTAACTGACAACCCTCATTTGTTATGGCTGTGGAGGCTTAATTGTGTTGACGTAGGATTTGGACTTTATGAAAGGAGAAACAGGTTGAAAATCTTTCCCCCTTTTAAAAAAAAAACCAAAACCCACAACAAAACACTTTTAGAAAGGGAAAGAGCAGGGAGAGGAGCAGAGGAGAGAAAAAAAAAAAAAGATAAATATATAAAATAACAATGCTGAGATGTCCTGGTAAAGCCCAAACATTCAGGAGGTGTTTTATTAACAACGCTTAAATGAGAGATTAGTTATTAAGCCATATGGTTGGGATTACAGCTCTCATCTTTTGTTTCCTGCTTATGCTGTCAGGCATTAATGTGATTGTTTGGATTCTTTAATGCCTTAATGCATCATCCCTCCCCGTGCATTAGGATAATCACTGTGCTCCTCCAAAGGGCAGCGCTGACATTCATTACTCCGCTGGGTTTGCGGCTGACCAGGGAGGTGGGAATGGCTCGGGAAATATTCCGGGTTCCAACATGGAGCCAGCACGGGGACGTCACCCAGGACACCTGAAGGGCATCAGGGGCTCCTTTGTCACTGTGCTGGTGACACTCGTGTCATGCCCAGGCTGGCCTCCCCCGGGAATGGGATTTGGGTTCCGGCTCCAAGGGAATGGGATTTGGGTTCCTGATCCAGGGGAATGAGATTTGGGTTCCGTCTCCAAGGGAATAGGATTTGGGCTCCTGATCCAGGGAATGGGACTTGGGTTCCTGATCCAGGGAATGGGATTTGGATTCCTGCTCCAGGGAATGGGATTTGGATCCTTCTCCAAGGGAAGGGGATTTGGATTCCTGCTCAAGGGAATGGGATTGGGGCTCCTGCTCCAGGGAATGGGATTTGGATCCTTCTCCAAGGGAA
>VWYN01001364.1:0-28738 GCA_013400075.1 Hippolais icterina
TGTTTAATACCTTTGCAGTTCTTCATCCTCAAGATGCAGTTTTTGTTAGCACGCTTGAGTCATTAATGTGGTTCTGCTAATGTTAGAGATCACCTGGGAGTTTGGCTTCACAGCTGGAATGCTGCTCATTTCAGGGGAATGAGCCTTTGATGTGTAAGTGGTTTTGTGTCTGACAGAGAACACACAAGAACCCACTTTGCTCTCAAACCACGTCACATTTGGAACCCTTTCCTAGAACAATTCCTACAGAATTAACAAGTTTTGGGTGATTGTTAATGTGAAGCATTATGATAGAGCATAGAATTTCCTTTACAAACTCATGTTATGTCTGCAGTACAATGCTTTTTTCTTCAGAGTAAAGTATGCCCTCACCAAAAAATTCAAACCACAGGTAATTCTGATGATGTGAGTGTTGGAACTGTTTTGATGGCTGTTTGTGTTAGGTTAAACCCCTGTTTCAATGTGGAGTGGCTGTAGCTCATCATCTGCAGGATTTGCCCACTGTCCCTGAGACTTGGGTAGACACCAAATCCTGTGTTTAATAGAGATTCCTCTGCTGGCCTTAATGCTTAGGGGCTTCAACCCAGCTCCCAGTTTTACTTAGTGAAAACAGGACCTTGGGTTTTATATTTGAATTATAATGGCCTCTTTCTATATGATAATGTCTGATCATTCAGCCAGTTCTTTTACTCCTATCTAGCATTTATTTCTAACCTGTTAGAATTCTACAAACAGCAGCAAGTCGCTCATTTCTTTTAGTACTTCTCCCTCTTAACTCTCCTTATTAAGTGCTTTCCATGGAAGTAAATATTCCCTGTAGTGTGATATCTCTTGTGATCCTAGTTAAGATTATGATGAACTTTGTAGGGCAAGATGAGGCTTTTATAACACTTGATGGGTATTTTGCTTCCCTACCAATGTATTTTCAGAATTGTTTGTTCTATCAGTTCTGATACTTAAGGCATGAAAGCAGTTATTTCAGAGGAAAAAAATTCCAGTTTAATAGAAAATTCCAGTATAAGTTACCTGTTTGTCATGGGCCTTTGGGAGGAGTAATTAACAACAAAACAGCAGCAAGTTTCTGTGTTGTTAGATACTTACTAGGTTCAGAACAGTCGAACTCTGTGGTCAAATTTAGTTTTATTTTAGCATATTACAGGACTCAAGAACATGTAATACCTCGAGTAGCATTGGCAGTGGGATCCAGGCTGCTTTCATTTCTCCAGCCCTAAAAGAAAACTACATTGAGCCTTTTGGTAAGGAAATCTTAGAGACTCCCCTCAGGAATATGTGATGGGTGCAGCTCTTCAAGATGCCTGCCCATGCCAAAATGCTGTGTTTGCTTTATATCAAGCTTATACAAGGGATTCATTCAGAAGCAGAGCTGAGTGGCTTGTGAACTTTCTGCCTCAGGTCAGCTATGCTCTAACTGCATGGTCCAAATTGCTGTTTGATGGGTTAAATGATTTCTGTGTGCTTTTTATGGACTTTGTTCCAAAAGTGAACAGGTAATTCATCTCAGCAGGTAATTCTGCAGAGCACCACAATTAATTTGCTGGAGTGCTATTCAGTTACAGATGAAGCAATGGAGTAATGTGTCTGATTACATAAGCAGGAGTTTAGTTATCATATCTGTGTGTGGATCTTATACATGAAGTGATTGACCAGTAAAGCAGACAAGAGTAATTTATTTTGTGTTGTCTCCTTGAATTCTGACAAGACAGTTTTCCTCCAGTTCAAACTTGGCAGTTTGCTCATCACAGAGATTCCTGTACAGACTGACTGACCAGGAGGAGGAATTGGTGTGTTTGTAGAAGCCAGGGCTCCAGATTGCTGTGAAAAGCAGGTGAGGCTTTGCATCATAAGGGAAGTCCCCTTGCCTGCAATCCTGGCTTTTGGAGAATTAACAAAGTCTGGTCCTGAATGAAAATGAGGTATTGGAGGTAACTGTGCCAGGACTGCTGTGGTTTGGATGGGTAAGACAACTGATCCATCAATAACAGGATGTCAACTGACCCTTCTTTTTATCATTTGCATTCCTAGCACTGGGAAATCAGTATAAAGCCATCATTTACTCTCAACAGGCTTTGAAAAACGCAATCTGTGATATTTCCTCAAGAAAAATATTCTGCTTTAAACTAGGCTTTTGAGACTTGGTACAAATTTAAGCTGCTTTAGCCTAAAAAAGGAGCTTTTGGCTAAAACTGGTGTTGTTGTTGCTGGATTTTCCTCTCCAGAATACACTGCCTATTCCTTTTGTGCCAAAACCAAAGGTGAATATCACAGAATACTACATGTGGCTGCATTGTAGAGTACCCAGATACCACTTGCCTTGCATGTGCTGCCTGCCCTTCTTGCAGCTGTTTCCAAAGAACGAGGCAGGATCCAGCTGCACTCAGTCTGTGAGCACAGGGAGAGCTGGTCTCTGTGCCAGAGAAATCACCAAACAGCAAGATCAGTCTGGCTAAAGGGATATTGCCAACAAACACAGCAGAGGTGTCCAGGTGGAAGTAGAGAGGTGTTTAGTGCACAGGGTAACTCCTGGAGTTATTGAACCTGGCCTGGGAGATACAGCACATTTACCCTCAGAGAGGTAACAGATTCACTTTGCCTATGGCAGAACACAGGGTCAGAACTGGGAAAGGGACTGGAACTTGAATTTTATACCCACTGCTCTGCCAGCAATATCTGCTGTTCACTAGCACCCACCCACAGGGATTTTCTAGGGATTTTTTTTGGTGGGAACTTGAATCAGTGGATGCCTGGACTTTTACCTAATTTTGCATAGCTTGACACTCTCTTCACAGTCTGCAGACATTGTAGCCCATGCTTTCCTTTCTTGTCAGTTCTTCTGAATATTCCATCAAACCCCTGTTTCAGCAGCTTTTTTTGCCATTGTTCAGCTGGCTTTAGACTCTCTGGGTTTCTTTCAGGTATACCTTTTGTCTGTGTCATCGTTACTTTCCACATCTCAAAAACTGAAGTAATCAAAATTGAAATTTGCACACCGCTGGAGGACGGTGCTGCACTTGAGCAGTGCCATTCCTTTATCTTTTCAATGGTGGTAGTGCTGGGCTTTTGTCCTGCTTCACACTTGAAGAGCACAGCCCTTGACGTGGCCACAAGGTTCAGCTGGGAATGAGTTCAGTGGTCAGGAGGTGGAATATGGAATATGCATATGGTGCTATCCAGGGTAAGGCTTGGCATGAGACAGGAAAAATACAGCAGTGAGCAAATGATAAAGGAATTAAACTAATATACAGTCCCTATTTTATCATGTATGCCTTGGGGTATGTGCATGTCTTAGTCTTAGCTCTAAGCAGTGCATTGTTTGGGAAAGTACATTCAAGCATGACTAATCTGCATTTGTCTCCCTCTCCCAAAACATTGTTTCATTTGAAATGTTTTATTTCTCTGTATTTAAAGAATATTATTTCCTAATGCAAAAGCTATTTTTCGTTTTTCTAGAACAATTGGTTGAAGTGTTTCTATTAATCTTTCTATTATTTAACCACTCCTATCTGCAATACACAATAGAAACAAATGAATTGATTTTTTTTTTTTTTTTGAGACAAGCTTGCTTTTTATGCTACAGAAACAATGACTCATGAGATTTAACCAACCCTCATCTGTATTCCTCCCCCAGCTAATAAGTTAAATGTGAGTTTTGTGTTTGTATTAAAAGACAGCCTTGTGTGTACCTCACCAGGGAGCTTGTTTGAACATGGAGTTCACAAGAGGAAAATTCCTTGCCGCAGTAAAACTGCTTCATTGGGCATTGAGGAGCTTTGCAAATTTTGCTCCTTAAGTGAAGAAAACAGCATTAGATTTAATTCATTGCTCACACTTGCAGTGATCCTAGTCTGGTGTGCAGTTGATGCCAGAAGATTTGTGGTTCTGATACATGAAGAGATTGCAGAAGGCAGAAACCTGTGTTGCTTTGTCTTTGGGCCTGTTAATCCTGCAGATGGAGAGCATCAGGATGTGTAAGATTCTGCACTGATGTAGGATAAAAACACTCTCTATTTTCATTCTGAAACAGTCCTGCAAACTGTGCTGGTCTAACCCAGAAGGGAGAGTGAAGGATGGGATGAGAGGTGTTTGTAGTCAGGTATTTGTGCCTGCTGAAGCCCCATGTGGTGAGGAGACACCCTCAGCTTGACCTGACTCCACATTAATGCAGAGGAATTTGTTTATTTTCATGTTCATTTTGTTTAAAGCTAAAATGAGGTATGGGCTTGGAACTCCATGGTGTGGATGGACCACAGGGTTTAGCTGGGAGGAAATAAACCCTTATCAGTACAGTTCACTGTTAAAAATAGCCAATTTCTCTGCAAAACTGTGGATTTTGCATTGGGCTTTTTTAACTGAGAAAAATCTTCTGGGCATCCAAGTATTTCTTTTTGGTGAAATTTGGAGAGGATTGCAAAAGAAGCTTTCCAGAAAGAAATTTATATCCTGTACATTAACTTGTTCCTGTCTGGACAGTTTCCACAAAACATTGCCTTGCAGACCTTGGGATAACTGGTACTTAACTAAGAAAAGAGTAATGAGATTGATTTTCTAGGAACAATAAAAACTTCACACATAATTATCTCCTCACTTGACCTTTCCCTAGGGAGGAGGGATGGCCTGTATTTGCAGAGGCTGCACAATAGACATGTCTAAATTTTTTTTGCCAAAAAAGAGCTAAAAGCCTCTTTCTGTATAACTCTATTCCCATTAAGAAGGGGTTTGAGATTTTGCAGCACTTCTGTTTTCCTGGAACTCTCCAATGCAAGTGTGCTTCTGTGAATGGAGTTCTTGATAGGTGAACCTGTAAAAGTGCAAGTGACTGATCTGTACAGCAAAGGGCTAAGAGAACATACATCTGCAAAATTGAAAGATGAGAGCAACCTAGAGCATTAATTTCACATTTTGTTACGGAGAAGAACACTTTGAGCAGATACAGCATGTGGAAGGAAGAAGAAGAAAAACACCACCATTGGCAGAACTGGGAAGTTGAAATTCAGAGATAGAAGGCTCCAGAGGATAATTCACACTCCTGCCCTACAACTCAGTCAGAATTATGGTTTTAAGTGCAATGAGCACCAGAAGCCTACATGAGAATTCTGCCAGAAATATCTTGGGCAGCTCTATGAATAGGCAAGGAATTTAGTTTAACAGGTAATATTTACTTTCTCCCATCCCATCTCCAGCCAACTGCAAGAGATAAATGCTGTGATTCACTGCAGGCCAGTAGGCCAAGAGAGATTTTTACATTTCTCTGACAGAGTGAATTTCAGCTGGCTTTGGTGGACATGGTTTCATGGGCACTTCAGCACTAGGACTGACCTAAGTGCAAGTCAGGCAGGGTTTTCTTTTGGGTGGATTTCTCTTGGCTGTTATTGACAGCTTTCCTTAATTTGATTTTCATGAGTGATGTGTTGATTTGACATAATCCCATGCATGAGCTGAATGTAATATTCCAAATTTAAGACTGCAAGGTAAACAAATTCCCAATGCAAGAGGCAGTCTCAGAGACTTCCAAAGCCTTCTGATGATAAAAGTAATTTCAAAGTAAAAATCTGTGTGCTGAAAAATATTTAATTTCACAGAAAAGTAATTTAGGCTGCATGTGTTTTGCAGTTTGATGGTGTTCCATCCAACACAGTATTAGTTTCCTTGTTCATTTGTAGGAATCTGCTCATTAAGATCTTCTTTACAAAGTGTAGGGGCTGTTTAAATGCTTGAGGGGATGAGGATATTTATTATGAGCTGATAATCCTTGTAACTTGTTACATTAAAATATAAATGGATTATATTCTGATGAGAAGCATGAAAGTGATTACTAAACTGTGGAAATAAATGTTAGAACCCTAAATAGTGTAATAATCCTCTAAGAGGAAATTGCACCTCGTTCATTTATAATGGCATTGTGATTGGCTTTGTTTTAGTTCAACTTTTGAGTCAATGCTTCCATGAAATTCTCATGACTTGCCTTCCAAAATGACATCAAAGACGAAAGGAGAAAAACAGTCTTGACAAAACCAGGTCACTACATCAGCAAGAGCAGAGTGGGCTGAGCAGCTCTGCCTCCGAAATCAAAGCCTTGCTGCAGGAGCACTGCTGTGCTCCCATTAGTGTCACAAGTGCTGTTCTCAGCACTGAGGGACCAAAAATTGTCACAACTGCAGCAAAAAGGCTGAAGGCTTTGACCAAAGCCTGGTGTCTATCTCCTCAGTGTTGCTCTGCTGAAAGGAGGATGTGGAGCTCCTCAATATATCCAATTTTGGGGGATTTCCTGGTCCTTGCTGTACTTTGTAGCAGGAATGCACAAGGAATTCCTCCTGTGCTCCCATTAGTGTCACAAGTGCTGTTCTCAGCACTGAGGGACCAAAAATTGTCACAACTGCAGCAAAAAGGCTGAAGGCTTTGACCAAAGCCTGGTGTCTATCTCCTCAGTGTTGCTCTGCTGAAAGGAGGATGTGGAGCTCCTCAAGATACCCATTTTTGGGGGATTTCCTGGTCCTTGCTGTACTTTGTAGCCAGGAATGCACAAGGAATGAGGTGGAGTAGTGAATCCTTTGTGCCTACATCAAGCAAAAATCCCAGCAAGGGATCTGAGGTGTTCTGCCAGCCCAGAGGTTCTTTCCTAATCTTGGCCAAACTCCCAGGTGTGGCAGAGACTAAGGGTCTTTTAAAGAATACACATGTGGACTGTGAGGGAAATGTATTGGCCAGAAACCAATCTCAGTCTGCCTTCAGAGCAGGGAACTGTCAATAAACCATCATCTCCCTCTGCTGCCCAGCTCCTGTGTATCCCCAGAAGAGCTGTGCATGCAGGGACAGAGAGGGGGATTTGAATTCACACACAGGGCCATGCCCAGGTCTGAAATCAACATTTCATCAAAATAACTCCATTTACAGTTTGGTTGTCTGCAGTGCTGGGGTGGGACCTAAAGTACACTCAGGAACAGGAATTTCCTCCTGGATCCTCTGTGGCTGTATCCAGGCTTTTTTGTAAAGGGCCAATATGGTGTCTACAGCCAAAACTTAACGAAATAATTATAGCTGGCAGGGCTTGGTAATTAATGTCTTGCTAATTAATGTAACATGCTGCTGTTTTTACATGTGTTTTGTGCAAAGTGCTCATTTGCTGCTGTCTGACGGGGAGAGGGTGACAAATCCTACAAGAAGAAGGAAATGTACTTCCCATCTTTTGGGGTTTTAATTAACTGTAGTGGCAGAAATGGCAAAGTGCCAGGAGTCCTGAGACTGAGCAAGCACTTTGCAGGGAGAGAACAGGAGGCTCACACAGGTGTCTCTGTTTAAGAGCAGCATCTCATTTGGCTAATGAGCCTCCCTCTGTTGCTAATTTACTTAATGAAGAGACCTTCACCTGTGTNACTTCCCATCTTTTGGGGTTTTAATTAAATTAACTGTAGTGGCAGAAATGGCAAAGTGCCAGGAGTCCTGAGACTGAGCAAGCACCTCGCAGAGGGGGAGCAGGAGGCTCACACAGGTGTCTCTGTTTAAGAGCAGCATCTCGTTTGGCTAACGAGCCTCGCTCTGTTGCTAATTTACTTAATGAAGAGACCTTCACCTGTGTCTGTGCCCATGTAGGTGCAAGGATTTGGTGTTTCCTGAAAGGCAGTAACAGCACAGGGTCCCTGGCAGGTTTCACCAGAACCATCCAGCAGCATTTGCAGAAAATTCTGATGGAAGCACATGGCACCAGCTTTGCTTTTTCTGTGGAATACCTCAGAGAAGATTTAGCAGAAGCAGAGACCAGTTCTGGGGCTTGGATTGTCACGCTGTGAAAGGTTTCCTAAAGGAGCTGCTACTGCCTGCTGAAAGCTGTGTGCTCCTGCACTTGAGATCCAGAGTTTCCCTGGCTGCACGTGGCTGGCAGAGACATCCCAATTTCCAGGTAAGGGAGCTCACAGAGGGGTTCAGATCAGCTGCCTCTCCCCACACCCTGCTGCCCTCCAAGTGCTGCAGGGGCATGGAGAGGAGGCACCTGGGCACATGTGGGTCTGTCCCAGGGCAGGCTGTGATGGGGCAAAGCAAATGCTGAGCACAGGCTGGCACCTGCCCTGATCCAACAGGTTATTCAGAGGAGGAAACTAGGGAAGGAGAAGAGAAACTTGCTTTTTTTTTTAATATTAGGAAGACCTGCCTATCTTTTATTCCATGCAAAATAGATGACTTGTATCACCTGGGACTTCTCTGTGTAGGATTTTGAGCAGAGCAAGCTAATAATGACCGAGTCTTGTTGGGATTGAAAATGGAATTCTTGCTTCTTAGTGTAAATAGGAAGTGATAGTGTAGCTTGTAGGAGGTCTTCAGTCTTCTAGATTTATTACATTTTGTAGGATTATAATTTTTTAAAAGCTTTTTGTTTCATCTTGAGCACTGATGGAGGCAAGCAGGTAACTGAAGGTGCACACAGAGCATTTTAATGGGGCTTTTTCCTGAATTCATCTGAAGCCAAGCCCCCTCTGACCACAGCCCCACCCTCTCATCTGCATTTCGTAAGGGTATTAGCGCTGTAATTAATAGGACTTGTATAACAGTACCTAATTAAACTCTGATCATATAGTGTAAATTTAACTTGATTATCATTAGCCTCAGTGAACTCTGCAGGAGATTAATCCTGGTGATTCACTCAGCGTAGAGAGCACCAGCAGCAGCTCTGCCGAGGACCAAAATATTAATGAACAGCAATGCTCTGTGCCCCCAAACCCTGCAAGGTAGGTCTGGGTACCCACAGAGGGGTCTGTGCTGGGGTGGGAGCTCTCCCCATTTTCCAAATTGCTCAAAAGCCACTGGAATGCCAGCAGGCTTCTACGGCGCCGCTCTTAAAATCACTGAATAAGGAGTCTGTGAGAGGATTATGGCTTACATAAGAGTTTTATGTCTGTCCTAAAGCTGCAGCCCCTCCGTTTGTGCTCTGTGTAGGGTGTCTGCCAAGTGGTTTGTGGGCACCAGAATGTCCTACGAGCCACATTTTGTTTGGGGTTATTACAGCTACAGGACCTGCTCTCAGTCTTATAAAAGCTGATGAGGTTTAGTCTGTGGGAAGAGAGCAGAGGCAATAATGTTATATTTCTTTATATTAATTCCTGCGTGTTGAAATGCTGTATGCTTTGCCTCTGAGCGTTGTGCTGGAGAATTCTTTGCTAAAAAAAAAATAAGCCTTTGGTAAAATAATGGGGAATTTCTGTTTGTAGTCCCAAAGTACAGAGCATGGGGTTTGTCCTGTCTTTGGCTGAACACATCTGTGTGTTTGCTGCTAATAATAGTTAAATCAATGGGACTGATCCCTGCATATTCCCTGACAGTAGCCCAGATGACAGCAAAAAAAAAGGTCTTTTGTACGCGTCACTTTTTCGTTTTTTATTGTTGTTGTTGCTTAATTAAAAGCAAAGAGAAAGTTTTACTCCTGTTTGCATGAATGGTCACATCAAACAGTAGAGGAAAATCTAGGCCAAGCTGCTTTCAGTGGGCTAAGGAACATTACACCATTGCACCGCTGCCTTTCACAGCAGCAATGCCTCTTCATAAACCTTTTGAACTGTCTTTGAAACCTTTAGTTTGGCTTTCCACAGCTACCCCACAGCCCACCTTGCCCCCCAGCCGGCTGTGGCGTGGATGTTGTCAGGAGATGTGTCCGTGTGGGATGGGAAAAGGAGAGGGATGTGCGCGGGGAGCATCCTCGCTGCCTGCAGAAATGGTGCTGGTTATATAACAGCTGGGAAACGAGGTGAAACTCTGGCAACTCTTCTGCAGGAGCTTTCAGAGGGTTTGGGGCCGCTGGCTGGCTGAAGGGTAGGTCAGGGATGTGTTCCTGGGGGGGTTTTGTGTTGGGGTGCACTCTCAGGGGTCAGTGTGTGCAGTGCTGAGCAGGGGCTGCAGCATTAACAACTGAGATGTCAGTGCAGGCAATGGTACCTCAAGAAAACCACCCAGTACCTTACCTGAAACAGATCATTTTAGGCTATTGCTACTTTGGGAAACAGGTCTGTAATTTGTCTGTGCTGTTTGTCTGTTTTTGTCTAAAATATCTCAAACACAATTAAAAATAAGCTGTGCTTAAGCCACAATGCCTTTCCTTTAACAGTGGTAATGCTGGGAAATGTGTGCTCAGGCAGGGAAATGCTTTATATCAAATGATCCAGGATGCTGATACTATTCAGAATGTAACTTGCTGGGGCTTTGCTGTTGTTCTTTGCACTTGCTGTTGTTTCTTGCACTTGTAGACCTGTACCTGTTTGCTGTGTTTGCTTGTCCAAGTGCAAATATTCATGTTAACTGATGAGTGCCTGAGATGCTGGATGATTGTGTTCTCGAGTGCTGGATGCCCACGAGTGTTTTAAGACTGGGACTGTGGGTCTGGATGTGCTTGCCACTGTCATGGAAGAGTTACTCCTGTGTGTAGCACTCTCACGGAGCTACTGTCAAATGTGTGTCTCAGAGCAGAAAATCATCTTGGTTTGCAGCAAGATGAACAAAAGGAATGCCTGAGCTTTGCAGGGTTATCTTGTGGAAGCTGTGTTTGCACTGGAAGTGCTGCATGAGTTCAAATACCTGAGAGCTACTGGGGGAATGAGGGGCTGTGCATGCACAGCACAGGCAGCTGTGAGCTCAAAAGATTCCAGCAGCAAGAAACTGAGCCCAAATGAACTGAAATAAGCAAGAGATCTGAATTATTCGCAAAGAGAAATTTTTGTTCCTGAACAGTCAGATGTCTGAATCCAGAGCAGCCTCAGGCCATGGGACTGGCACTGTGAGGGTGAGCATTGTCCTAAAATGAACTGTGCAACAGAAAAATCACCTGGTATGAGATACAGGCTCATATTCCCCTGGGACTGAGCATCTCTTGTACTCAATTTCTAGACTCCTTTTTTGTTACCTGTGTTAAAAGGCACTTGATGTCACAATTCCTGTCACTTTGGCTTTTGCATTTGTTCCTTGTGATATTCAGCTGGAATAGCAGCCTGCCAGGGCCCACATCTTATATCCTATTTTATCTTTATTCTCTTTCTCTTGCTGTGCTTGGGTCCAGTGGTCCCTGCCTGTCTGTGTGCTCTTTGTGTGAGGAGATGGGTGTAAGCACAGGGGCTTAACCTGAGGGCAGTGTCTGGCTCCAGACTCAAGGGAGCTGCACCAGGGCTGATTGCCACGCTGGATCTCTGGGGTCATGGGCAGTCAGATGTGTGGTGGCTGCTTCTTTTACATCTCCCCATTTCTGGAGCTTTTGGTGTGTTGATAAATGTTTGCAGGGAGCAGCTCCTCCATGTTTTGTACCCCCACCCAGACACCCAGGAGAAGTGCAGCAGGGGCAGCTGGAACAGTTGACCAGGATTCAGACCCCAGGAGGGAAAATGAGCTGATGAAATCTCATCTTGGTGGCAGGCGTGGCATCTTTGCACCAGGGCTTTTCCTGTGCTGCAGAAACACCCTGTCACTTGGGAGAAGATCACTGGTTCCCCCAGCAGGGCAAAGACAGCAACGGGGTTAGGCCATCCAATGCTGCAACCTCCCAAGCATTGCTTACATCAGTGAGGGTAGGGAGATTGCCATAAGTGACCACAGGTAGAGAAATATCTCACAGCTGCACAGTTTTTCATCTGTGAAACGTTTTTCATACATTTTCATACTGAAGTGCTGGTGGCTTTGTAACTTTTGCAGCCCCACAGCTGAGCCTGCAAAGTCCCAGTTGCTGCCTGCAGATGGTAAGCCTGGCCCTCATATATCAAGCAGAGTTCTCTGTGCACACGCCTGTGTTTAATTACCATTATGAAATGGTAATAAAGGATCTAAAATGTCATTACAACGTGGTGTGGGGCTGGGATTTGCAGTCTAACTTTGGCAAAACTGCTCCAGGTTTGTCTGAACTCTGCCACTGGACAGTTGATGTCCTCTGTGAGGTGCTCTCTGAGCAGCTGATGTGCCTTGTTGTGTTTGTCACTGACTTGCCAGGATATGTTGGTGTCAGCACCTCTCCTAAGTCTTTCCTGTGGTGGAAATTGTGCCTGGTTAAAACTCCTCCCAGGCAGATGTCTCAGCAGGAGCAGTGCTAGGCATGCTCTGCCCAAGGAGTAGCTTCCTCCTTAGAGGAGAGTTACTCTGATTAAACAAGGGTCATTAGGACTGCACAGACTCCCTGGTGTTGGTACCCATTGTGAAATGGGTGCTGATCCCACTTTACCAACATAAAGCCATTCGATGCACTTTGCAGTAAAATTACTCTCTGGTAAATTTTAATTTAACCCTTCAGGGCATTAAAATGGCCTTAAACAGTATTGAATTTGTTGCTTTAGCTCAGAGCTGGGTTTGACTGGCAATTCAGCCACTACTTGCAGTTTAAATTCCTTGGATGGGGTGATGGATCCCATCTCCCAGTGCTGTCCCCCTGCTGTCTTTGGTGCAGGCTGTGCCCTCAGAGTTTAGCCCCAAACTGCAGCCAGTGACAGTCAGCACATGCAAACCTCAGCAGCAGCATCAGAGCCACGTTTCTCACATTGACAAAGAAAAGAAAAGCTTTTATTCTGTGGGGAGGGGAGGAGAGGACAGGAATTATTTCAAATGTTTTAATAAGCCCCTAAAGTAAATAACTAAATGTTCTTCCATTTCGGTGTAGCTCTTGGAAAATTTCCCAGGATGTCTTTAAAGAGCTCATTGTAGAAAACTGGGCTGTTCTTTTCCCACAGGTGTATGTTAAAACAAAAAAACATTTCGCTTGGAATTATTACAGAATTACCTGGTCTGGGGATTACTGTGAGGAGCTTTGGGAAATCATTCACCTGGGCTGTGTTACATGGGAAGTGCTGCTGCCGTGCAGGTCCGTGGTTTGTATAGCAGGGGAGGCAGAGGTTCAGAACATGATCGTGCCTGCCTGGCTTTAAATGGGAAATTTTAGGGGTTCTTTTCAGCAGTGAAATTGGTTCTGTTCTTTAACTTGAACCTTTTAGCATAAAAAGGGAGGATTTTCTACAAATGGTATTGTTTGCAATCACCTCATGGACTCTGCCAATTTTTTTTTTCTAGCTGAAATATTTTGTGGCAGGAATCAACATAAAATTAATTCCAAACTTGTTCTAACATTGTGACACAAGCACCTACATAGGAAGCAGAGATCTTCCTCTGTTTGCATCCTTCTCTGTCTATCTGGAAGAGCAGTCTGGCCTTTGCCTGCTGCCACAGAGCACCTTGGGGAAGGTGCTGAGCCCTGTCAGGGGAAAGGAGCACTGATCCCAATTCCCTGGGGAGCTGAGCCCCAAGGCAGAGCAATGAATTGCATTGTTTTCATTGACTCAGGTAACCTTTTTATTAGATTACCATTCCCTTCACAGTCTCAGGGACCAGAGTAATAAAGGTAATGAAGGATGAGTAATAAAGGCGAGCACAGATGCTTATCTATCCTGGTGCCTCTGACATGCCACTCCATTGAACCTCATCTTAGTCAGAATTCGATTTTGAACCTCCAGAGGTGTGTGTGAATTGGGAACTCCCCTGCTCAAAGCCCTGCTTCAGCTGGATGGGAAATACCGTGCCAGGCTGTATGGTTATTAATAAGCTGATTTTGTTAGAGAATGGAGCACCATGCCTGAGCCCTTGTGGCAGGCAGGCTAATGATATTGGACAGCAAGCAACTGTCACTTTTGTTAAATCTGTCATATTGTGAGTAATCTGCTTACAGCATGCAGTGAAGGTGGGCAGAAAGAATAATCCACCTTAGGGCTCTACCCCAAGTGAAATTTGGAGTCTGCTTTTCTCGAGAGCACAGTTATCCCTTGGAAACTGCTGTCTCAGAAGCACAGAGAGAGCTAAGAACTGAACAGGCATCAGTTTAGCTGAATAAACTCCATCTGTGTGTCTGCTTCAGGTCTTCTAGACCCTTGTTCTTAAGCAATGATAAAATTCTGAGGAATTCTGTCCTGAGGAACACAAGTGACACAGAATTTGTGAGAAAACATGTCCTTGCATGTTGCTTAAAAATGGAGCACGGATTTGGAAGCAAATCTGAGGATTTTCTTATATAGAAAAAGGGACTGAGACCTGGTCAGCAGTTCTGGGCTCTCAGCAAAGCTTTCATGGGTGGGAGCTGTGGAAGTAGCACACAGAGAGGTTCTTGGTTATCTCTTTGTGTTTCCAGTGCTGCCAGCTGCTCACCTAGAAACCCCAGTGGGACCTCAGGTGCAGCAGTGTGAGTGCAGAGTGCAGTCCACGGGCTCTGGGATGGGTTTGGAGAGGCAGGAAGGAGCTGTGGGCACCCAGCTCTGCTGACTCCTTCCTGCACCACCTCCTGCTGATGTGCAGCCCTAGGTTGCTCTTCCCTGTTGCTGCACTAGGCATGACTGTCTCTCCATGCTGCTGTGCTAGGAAAGCAGTGAATTTCTCCTAGTTCTCTCTCCCTCTCTTTTTACAAGTGAGACTTCACCCATGCACAACATGTTTTTCAGAAACAATCGACCCATTTTGGCCTCGTTTGGCCAAAGTGCGTGGCAGTTCCTTGAATCTGAGTAGATAAATAATCATATTGATGGAGGGGCTGCTTAATATTAAACTAAGTCTGTTGCTGAATCAGGTCCTTGATCTTAGGCAACCTTTGTGCCACAAAAGTATTTATACGTGTAAACATTAAATTGTAGATGCAGTTTCTTCAGATAACACTGCAGCATATGGGGCACAGGGCTGAACTTTATGGGGCAATAAAGCTCTGTGCTGAACACTGGGAATTGTTTCCTCTTCACAGGCTTTTATATCCGCTTTTAACAACTGTTCCTCTGAGGCATTTAGTAGTTTTTAAGAATATCTTTGCTCCCCTGAAGTTGTCCTGTCCCCTATGCAGTGCTGCACAGGCAGAAGGTGTTTGCTGTGTTATTGTCCTTCCTGTGGTTGCATGAGAAGTCCCACGTGAGATTGGAACGCTGCATTAAGCTGGGACAGCAGATCGTGCACAGGATTTGAAGGCTGTCAATTAGAAAATGCATTTTACCATGATGAGGCTGTACAAAATATGCTTGCAGTGAGCAAGAGATCCACAACAGTCAGAGGCAGAGAGATGCCTCCATGACTTGCAGCTTAAGTAATTACAGCTTAGGAAAACAAGACAGGAAAGTAGGTTTAAATGCTATCAGAAAAAGGAGATGGGAGATAAAGCAAATGGCTTATTAAAACCATTCAGTGGCAGGGCTCTGGGTTCTGTGTGGAATTCCTGGCTCTCAGCTCACCAGGGCTAACAATAATCACAAAGAATCCAAGATACAGAGCTGAGGTCCCTCCATTTCCTGCAGGGAGCAGGGAGCACGTGGGACTCACTGATGGCCATCCCAGGCAATGGGCTGTGCCACCAAGGCTGACGATTTTCTTGGGTGACTCTATGACACTGCTTTCTTCTGTTTCATGCTCAGATGTGGGGCCTGGACTTTAAGCCAGACCCAGGGGATGGGGAGGGAGCTGGAGGAATCCTTCCCATGGGATTTCTTACACCTCTTCTGATTTCCCAAACCCCTCCAGCATTCAGCTCTGCAGGGAGGGAGTATATGGAGTATATTCTTTGCTTTTAGCCAGGTTCTTGTTTGTTAGCTGAGGCAAGAAATTTTCCAGGACTGCACAGAGCTTCTCCAGTAATTTCTGTGGCTTCTTCTGGCACTGTTCAGCTTAGCTTCAGTCCAAAACACCAGAACTTCACCTGGGTCCTGGAGGGGGAGGCTGCAGGGATGCCACATCCTGGCTCTGGACCTTGGGAGAAGCCGAGCAGGACTAAAATCCACCAGTGAGGTTTTAATATCTAACATTATTCATTCATTTTCCCGTGCCTGCATGCCCTCTGTGTGTTAAATAAACAGGTTTTTTTCACTTTCCTCCAAGAAATTCCTTTTGTTAGGAGGGGGCAAGGAGTGCCCAAACCTGCCTTTTTTTTAGAGACATTCATTTCAGGATGTTTTCTCCTAACTTGTCTCAAACAGAGACAAATTCATGAGTAGCTGGTTTGAGACAAAGCAAGGCAGTTCTGTCTGCTCCCTGCAATTCCTGCTGCTTTGGTGCAGTGGTGGTGAAGTAGCTGAAAGCTGATCTTTGTAAAATATCTCACCAAGCATTACCTTTCAACCATGCAAGCCTGATTTTTCACCCAGAGGAGGTTGGGAGTGGCAGAAGTGCCTTTTTCCAAGGGTGAGATTTGCTTGAGCCAGGCATGAAACTGCACCCTGAGGGCTGCTGAATCAGGCTGCCTGTAAAAGTCAAGAGCATTTTGATGTGCAAGATATTTACGTTCCCTCTTGGGGTGTTATAATGAGGATAGAGTGATAGCATCAGGGAAATGGGGTCACAGAGCAGAGCCCTGGGAAAAGCTGTGCCTGGCTCCTCTGCTGCTCACCTGGGGATGTGTTTTGGTTGCTGACTGCTAAACACAGCAAAGCTGGAGCTGCACCATCCTTCTGCTGAATGCCAAAAACTCTGTTGTGTCTCACTGCAGAGCACATCACTGCAGCCTCAACCAGGTGTAATGTAGAGGGTGTTGAAAAGCACAGCTCTGTTGTTACCATCACTGTACTTTTATTTAATTTTACCTCCAGCAGGAAGTATTTGTTGAGATTTAGTTTTAGTTCATGAAGATGCTTCTAGCTGGAATGGTTTCTATGAGTACACATAACTTTTTTTGAGGATAGAAAAACGATTTCTGGTGGGGTTATACATCTGAGTTGTGTGTTCTCTGCAATCTTCACCACCACAGAATTGGGGGAGAGGTTTCAGATGGTTTTAACAATTACTTAGGAGGTGATGGACAGCCTAAGGTTTTGAACACTCTTTAGATTATGAGGCCTGTGAGGATGAGAATGCTGCAGTGCCACTGGAGAGATCCAATGAGGCATTTATGCCTGAAAAGCACTCCCCAAATTATCCCATCTAACTGACAGGGGCTCCACCCCAAAGGCATTGATGGGGAGCCCATGAGAAGTGCTGGAGAGCACCCCAAACAAGGGATTTCTCATAAACTGAACCCTTTTCAGGCATTTCAGTTTGGATGTCCTGAGCCACTTGTCAGAACTTTAATAGTATTTATCTCAAGTTCATCTGGCCGTGGGTGTTGGGGGTTTTTTGAGGAAATTAGTTTTAAATAACATTTCCCCTGTCTAGATCTTTATCACTGTTAGAAGGGCTCTCACTCTGCATGTGAGTTATTGCTGGCTCTCACAGGCATGGCTGGTTTTACACAAGTCAGGATTTTTTCCTGGAAGGTGGAAAGGTGGGCATTGCTCCCCTGGCACATTATTTGGGATGGTTCTGCAGCCCAGTTTTGTCTTGCTCACCTTTAGGTTCTCACTGGGTTCTGCCAGAAGGTATTTCTGCAGTTCTGACAACCTGACATCCTCCATGCCAGGCTAAAGCTGTTCATTTTATTTGCTTGGTTTTGGGGAGGAAATCTGGGGCAGATTTGATCTTTTTGAGCTGGACACTGGGGTTAAGGCTTCTCCCCCAAGGTGCTAACCAAGGAAACTGAGCCATGTGAGAAATAACACAGGTACCACTTGCAGTCTTGCTTCTGCTGAGGGATAACTGCTGGAACACAAAACCTGATTGAGTTTTCCAGCTGTGCAGCAGCACTTTGTTGGGCAGGGATCAACCCAAGCATTTTAGTTTCACTACAGCACTTGCTGAATAAGGGTCTAAGTTAATAACATCAGGTAATAGCTGGTGCCAGAACTGCCTTCAGCTGTGTAGGAAACTCAAGGCTGTATTTCTCAGACACACAAGCCCATTGCACTGCAATACCAAGAGGAAGAATTCACTTTGCACTCACCAGAGCTGAAATTTGGGTGCCTGCTCTGGCTCTGCTTTGCAGGAACAATGCACTGGGTGGCAGTGCTGTTGGAACAGAAGCTGCCATTGGTGTTTGGAAACAGCTCTTGTATGGAAGGGGGAAAAAAAAAAGGCTATTAAGAAATTCTTCTGTGAAATAGCTCCAGACAAAGCACTGAGCACACAGCAGTGTGTAGGAGAAGAAAAATGTGCATTAAGTCTTCTTTATCTGTTGCATGAGTAATCAAAACTTATGTAAATATGCCTTCCTATGAACTGTATTTATCTTATTCTTATAGAGGAAGCAATGGTAATGCCTCTGTCTTTCAGGTAGGTATGAAGTGTAGATAAGCAGCATTTCATGTCCATTATCCCTGTGGGTCATGGAAGAAAAGAAACCAACTAAAAGCAATTCCCCGTCATCATTACTTGGAAAGTAATAAAATCCAAGTAATGTCATTACTTGGAAACTTTAATAAAATCCCAGACCCTCTAATCCAGGATGGTAATGCTGTCAAGTCTGTATTTGAAGGACAGGTATGAGAGTGTGAATAACCTGTCAGTTTAAGATGATCTTCCTTTTTTTTTTTTTCCCATTGGTACATTCAGTAGGGAGAGGATGTGAAGGTTAAGAGGCTTTGCTGGGGATGGTTGCAATTTTCATGAAATGTATCTGAACTGGCCAGTGAGGAAAGGATCCCAGATTGTGTTGGTTCAAGTTCAGAGAAGTGCTGTGACAGCCTGCCAGCATGAGTCATGTATTTTGGGAGTGTTTGTGTGTTCCCCAACAGGAGACACTTCTCTTTTGGACAACTTTCAGCCTTGTGCAATCAGTCCATCTGCTTTAAAGATAAATATATGTATATTAATAATGAGAGGGATACTAACAGATTGACATTTCATGGGATTTTTAGGGATGAATCTGCTGAAGTCAGAGGCAGCTTTGCCATTAGCAGGTGTTTGGTCACTGCATAGTCCAACAGTGCAATTGCCTTTATAGGCTAGAGTTACCTACAGGCATTCTGTAAATGTCAAACAACGTTTGACTGGGGTTCCTTGTGCATTATTTTGTGAGTTGCTAGGGTTTGGAAATCAGATTTTAGATATGCATTCATATGTGGAATATTTTAGAAATTCACCTAAAGATAAATGAGTAACAGACCCGATATTCCTCGGTTTCCAGTGCCTGGATTTTGAGAGCTGC
The DNA here is from genome assembly GCA_013400075.1 of Hippolais icterina. NCBI lineage: Eukaryota > Metazoa > Chordata > Aves > Passeriformes > Sylviidae > Hippolais > Hippolais icterina. Next base: position 18,998 of record VWYN01001364.1, read on the forward strand.
AGTTTTTTAAAGGGCTGGCATCTCCAAAGAAAAGAGGAAATTTTTTTTCTTTCTTTTTTTCTTTCTTTTTTTCTTTTTTTTTTTCTTTTTTGCTATGATGTACATTGAGCTTTGGAGATGGTTTTGTATTCGGACCATCCTTTCAACCACTGATATACCCCTGTGCTATAAATCACCCAGGGAAAAGCATGAGGTCTCTGATATTGTACCAAAGTTCTGTGGTGCCACTGAGCCTGACATCAGGCTTGTGGGTTTTATCCCAGCTGGCTCCTTCCTGGTGTGTTTGCCTGATGTTTGAGCTCTGTGTAAGTTGACTCAGAGGATCCTGGAGTTTCAGTTCTGGAGTCCAGGAGAGCAGAAAGGATGTTCTTGGCTCCAGTGCCCTAACTGGCTTGTCCTTTGTCTAGGACAGCTCAATTTATTCTTTCCAAGCAAATATTTACTGAGTAAACAGCGGGGGAAGAGTTCGTATACAATTTGTTGGCATTACGTCAATAAAGATTTATTCTGTTGTGTGTTTTGGGAGTTTAATTAACATGAGCTTTGCAATATGTGCTGGAAAGTAAATAACAGGCGCATCTTTATTTACTTGGCAGGAGAGTAATGCTTCTTTACTGGAAGAGATGAGAGCTTTTCCTAGTGCATGCAATGCTGTTCCCTGGTACCATGCAGGGCATTCTTCAGTGCACACACTTCTTAAACCCTCTTTATATCAGGCTGAGGGGGGGCTGAAGTGCTGTACAGATCTCACAGCCAGCCTTTGCACAGGGAACGAGTTTTATCCCACTTATCTGCACACCATGCAGACAAGCAGTGAGACCTGAGGCTGAAGGGGATGATCAGCTCCATTGGTCTGGCTGTTGTGCAGAGCTGTTTATGGAAAACGTAACACAGGCTGAGGCTGCTTTGCAGATTTTATCATGTTAGTGATCAAAAATGTCCAACATGAGCAGAATCACCACAACTGAGCTGTTTTCATTTGGAAAGACTTCTTGGCTGGGAACTTGGCTGTCCACTGAATAATAAATCCCAGCCAGCAGCATTTTACAATAGAGTCCTGATCTAACCTTTGGCAGAGAACCACAGATGGCAGCCATGTGAGAAGGGTACTGTGCTTTTGCTGCTGTCTGCCCTGAGTCACCCCCATAACCAAGGTGTTCTGTTAGTGCCACATCATTCTCTGATGTCTCATCCATTATCTGGTTCTGGAGCCTTTGCAGGTTATTTACACGTGAGGTTTCCACTGGGGATGATGATCATTCCACAAGGTGTTGATCAGTGGTGAAAAGTCACTGCCAGCCATGGGAGCTGTAGTTAGAGGTAAGAAATCACACCAGCTGCAGCTGCCAGCCCTGTGAACCTTCAGCTGTCTGACCAGGAAACACTAATTTAGATTCCCTGGAATTGCCTGCATGCTCAGGGCCAGTTCTGGGTGTTCAGGTCTTCAGGATGTGGGCTCAGCTGGAAAGGAGAACAGAGCAGTCCTGGGAGAGATCTCTCAACACGATCACATCCTGGGCTCACAGACAAGGTCTCTTCTCACTAGGCTGCATCCCCAGTTTGCTGGAAATGTTCTCATGCTTCTTCTGGTCCTTTTGATGTAACACCTCACATCTGGCACAATGATGTCGTTGAACTCCCTTTTTTTCCAAGACAATTTCCATCATTTCATAAGCAGCTAAAATATGCACAGGCATTGAGTTCCCCATTAACATGACATTCATGACAGGCTTGACAGCAAGGAACAGATTTCTTGTTCATGGTCAGCCCTGTGTGGCTGAACTGAACACAACAGTCAAACTTCTCTTACTTTTCTCAATACTTCTATTAGAGTGTAACTGACCTTTCCCCCTTCTTCATTCCTTTTCCTGTTTTGTTCTTCAAATATCATTTAAATGCTGTTAAATTCTATAGAAATGTTATTGATTGCTCTTTTGTTCTGATTTGTCCACTCTATTCTTCTAAGGCATCAGACTGACAAACAGGTTTCTAACACCCTGAGGCAGTGACAGTTTCTCCAAGTTGACATTGTAGAAGAGTAGAGGAATATTTTCCCAAGGTTGTGCAAGGATAGGCACAATGTTTGTTAATTTTCCCTCATCTCCCCATCCATCTTTATTGCTCTGCCACTGTGACCAGGTTGGTTTGTTTGTAGCCATCCCCTGCACTTTGACAGAGAAATTGCAGTGAGTGATAGTTTTTTTTTCTCTGGACCTCTTTAAAACTCCTCTTTCATCTGCCTCCTGATTTTGCTCTGCCTATTGAGATTTCATGTATTCCGAGGGGCTGGCAGTCCAGATGTTTTCATGACAATGGTGTCTTTATCATCAGGATTTCATAATTAGGCAATTATTTTTTTTACAATACAGTCATTCTGAGATTTTTGTGTAATAAGCAGTTAGCTACTATAATTTTCCAGAAATGCCTTTTTTTGTGTGTAAGTATGGATTAGAATAGATTTTAATTTTACAATTTCAGAGATCTAAATTAGACATTGTAGTAAAGAAAAAATTACTTCTTATGTCTATTAGAACGTTTAAGTTTGTGTTGTGCTTATGCCAGCCCGAGTAAAATAGTTCCATGTGTTTTTAATCTTAGGTTAAATTAAAACTGCTGGTAAAAGAGATGGTGGGGAAAAAAAAAGATTGTGATGATGCAAGAAAATGTAGCTAGAATTTTTAAGATTCTGCAGTGCCCTGTCCCCTCCTGCTCTACAATGGGAAGTCCAAGTGTCAGTAGAAATAGAATCACAGTTTGAGCCAGCTGGAAGGTGCAATAACTTCAAGACACTTTGTTCTGATTATTTCTTTTTGCATGTAGCTGGAATATTCAGCCAAAAGTAATTTCATTTCTACCTCTTCCTATTTTTTGTGTGTGTGTCTATGTTTCAGCTGAGAGATGCACTGGAAGCAATTGCCTGCAAAAATGGGAATATTTTGGTAAAGAACCATTTCCCATCATTTCCCTAAAGAGCTCCCTTTGAGTCTCTCACTCTGCCTTACCACTCTTATTTATTTTCCCTGATGTGCAGTAAAATATTAATCCTTTCAAATGATTCTGAGTTTAGTCTTGGTTTATGTTTTACTTCCTAATGGCAAGTGTTAAACTCTGGTTTCTGAGGATGTTCACAGTGGCACATAGAGTTGCAAAGAACATTGGATGAGTGTGATTTCTCTTTCTGTGCTTTTTTTTGAAGATAGTAGAAAACTGCTTGAAAACTTTATTCCTAATCACTCTCTGTTTGAGTTTTGATAGGAAAACTGGTGGCTTTAGGCAAACAAAATGCTTTGAAGACGTAGATGTTTTGCTGAACTTAAGCAAGTGTTAAGCTTAACTCTTAAGCTTAACCTTTTCTTAAGCAGGGACTGTCTGAGGATGTCAAGTGCCACAAGTTTTTTCTCTGCAGGCTGTCATCACTCTGTCCAGGTGCATTTCAACCAGTGATGCCACTAAAAAAAAGAAGATGAACTATGCATAAGTTGCAGGAGAAAATCCTAGCAGCCCATGAGTTGCCCTATAGAAAAGGGATGCTGCACAACCTTGAGAACTTACCTTTTTCTGCCATATTTAGCCTTCCCTAAAATCCTTTACTCACCTCTTCAGAGGTAAAAAAAAAATGTGAGCGTGGGGTCAGCTTTGCTGATTGGAGGGAAGACTTTGATGGGGGAGAAACCTGGGGCTGCAAAGAGTGGAAGGGGAATACAGATGCCATCCCAGAGGTGGTGGGTGTTGCTGGCTGCTGTTGTTGCCCTGTTGAAGGAGAACAGGTATAGAGAGCAGTTTTGGCTCATCACAGGGGTCCCTAAACCTTTTCAGCCTTTAAAAACTCAGCTGAACACCACACCAGTCAGACTGAGGGAGCTGGAATGAAAACAGCTACAGCAGCACTGCAGAGGTAAAACAGGGATCCTTCATGAGGGGCAGTTTCTTTGCCTGTGGCTGTGAAGCTGATGGGGCACAAGTGCTGCAGACTAAATTTAATTAATTTGTAGACAAGATTAGCTCCGTGTGTCAGCGTGATGGACTCCAAGGTCCAGCCTGTGCTGCGTGGAACATTTCTGTTCAGATGGTGGCTGTGTGCAACCTGAGGTTAAAAACCACTCACTCTGTGCCTTCCTGTCTGAGCTCAACAGATCTTTGTGGTCAGCATGAAGAGAAAACGATGGCCAAGTCTGGGCTGACTCTTTCCAACCAGACCCTCTGTTTGCCTCTGAGAAGTTAAGTAAGAGGTGACGTCGCAGTCTGAGCTAGGGGTGGCTTTTCATGTTACGTGGTGCTCAAAAAGTAGGTTACTGGGTCAGGAACAGCAAGTTCTGACTGTTTGCCAGCTCGGCCCTTTTTTTTTTTTTTTTTCCTTCCCCGTCATGTTTATACTGCTGTGACCTGCCACGCTGAAATGAGTCTAAAATCAACACAGGGGCGCTGATCAGAGCAGGGAGATGGGTTTGATTGAACTCGTCCTTCTCTACCTGCATCCCATTATCAGCCTGCAGGATGCTTGCTGCATGGGGGGCTCCCTTTTTGGAGAAGAAAAGGAAAGTTAATTGGAATCCAGTGGCTGGAAAAAAAAGACAGTCGTTTTTAAGTGATTAGCTTGAAGCTGAAAAACTTTCTAAACTCGCTGGAGAAGTGAAGAGATGCGGGCTCACAAATTCAGTGCTTGGAGAATTTACAGGATTGTGTTAGAGGAGATCCCTTGGGACATCTGGAAAATCTGAATCTAGCTCACAATTTTGAATCTTGAGTTTTGATTCTGGTTGTGATCAGTTTGAAGTACCTTTGGCTGTTTGCACTGCTTTATTCAAAACTGATCATTCACCCCCCACCCCAGTATTGTCCTTTTATGTCTCCACAAAGCCAGAGCTCAGGACCTGCTGCAGGGCAGGGGGACAGGGGACAGCTGCTGTCAGTCCCTGCAGGGAGTGGAGTGCCAGGCTGGGGTGGGAATCCTGACAGGGAATTGCAGCCTCCTTCCCAGACAGAGCACAGGGGATGAATGGTTGGACTCGGTGATCTTAAAGGTGTGGAGCAGCACCCTAAGCACTGCTGTGATTTTGTATTTGCTATTTTTTAAATCATTTTTGCTATGATGGCTGCAGATGGGTGTGTACCTGTCCCATGAAAGCATTGGGCCCCACAGCCTCTCCTGTGCTGGGTGAGGGCAGCCTGGAGCAGATCACCCACCCTGCTGCTGCCACAGGCTCCATCCCTCCACGGGTGGAGCATGAAGGCAGCAGCAGTTTGCAGGGTTTGCAGGGCTGCCATGAGCCCTTTCCAGTCCTGGTCACATCAACTAACACCAGCTGCACACAGCTGTGCTGCCCCAGCCTTGCAGCTGCACAGACAATCTTATATCCAAAGGGAAATTCCATTGGGTTGGAGGCAAGTTTTCTGTGTGCCCAGATTTCTAGAGCATGGAACTGCAGCTCTCCTCTCCCTGGCTGAGTGCAAAGAGTGGGGTACACAAGGAATGGGTGGCCTGGCATCAAATATTTGAATAATCTCACCAATTAAAACATTACTCAGAGCAAAGCCTCAAGATGTGTTCAGTGGCTCTCTGCCAAAGCTGACTTAGGAGGAAACTATGTGGGCCATTCAGTCAAGTGATTCATCAAGCTTTCAGTGCTTCTGAAAACTCATCTAGAAGAAATTAAAGTTTAAAAAAAAACAACAAAAAAAACCCCAAGCAGGATCCAAAGAGAGATTGCACCTCACGAAATCTCTGTCTTAAATCACAGAGAGCTTTCTGCTGCCAGAGCAGAGAAGGAACAGCACTGGTTAATGCTCGTTGCTGAGTTAAAATGGCATCTAATCACTATGCAGCAGCAGCACTCCCAGAAAATGGTCCTTGCAGGCTGCAGAAGCCACCCTCAGCACTCTGCTTTGCACAGACCCCTTTGTGTTCCTTGCCCACTACTTGAAAATATCTGCAGCTGGAGGAAAACTGTTGTTCAAAGATGGGCGAGGTGGGTAATGCAGCTAATAAACACACAAATCTCCATATTTTAAAGCAAGGCTCAGCTCACCTCCTTGCTTTTTAATGAAGTGCAGTCAGGCTGCAGCATCTCATAGCAGTCCTGTTATTTATGAGGCTCTCAGAGGTTCCCCACTGGTGACAGCTCAGCAGGGCCCTGGTTATCACTGCTGACTTACAGTTCCCTCTCTGCTGGCAATCAGCTCAGCCACGGCCAGAGAATACGTGTTAAACCTCACCCCAAAGCCCCCAGCCCTGCCAGGGGTTTGGTGTGGGAAGGAGCATTGCAAGAGGCAGGAGGGAGGTGAACATCTCTGATAAAAGTAGACACATTCTGCACTGCTGTGTGATGCTGCAGAATGTGGCCAGGTGTTTAGAAGCTAAAGGTTTAAGGAGAGGTGTGCATTTAAAATGCAAATTAAGCCCTTGCTGGTCTTGTTTCTTAGGGGGTTGTGTTGATATTAAATTGTCCTGGGAGGTGACCTGTGTGGAAATCCACGTTTTTCTCTTGGTGGGTTTGCAGGCCCTGCCCAGCTCCATCCTGCCTTTCCCTGCTGGTGTGGGGTTAGCAAAGGAAGTGATGGTCTCTTAGAGAGAGCTGCCACATCACGTGTGCTGGCTTCTGCTCCTGCCCTTGCACCTCTTTGGGGTGTGATCTTATGCAAAGCCTCTAGCTGTGCCTGGCCTTGATTTTCCTCTCAGAAAAACAATGATGACAGCACTGTCTGAATGCTTTTACCTGTCCTTTATTTTTCTTTTTTTGAGTGCAAAGTGACACAAAAGACCAGAAATCTGTCTGCTCTTCCTTCCCTGCTGCACAAAGAGCTTTCCAGCCCAGCTTTGTCACCTCAACAGCTGTAGCATTAAAGCAAAAATAAAACCTGATACTGGGGTTCTGCATTGGAATTCACAAATCATTATTACAATGATGGAATGCCCTAACAACACTCTGCTTGCAGTCAAAGAACTGATGGAACCAATGATCTTTAAGGTTCCTTCCATCCCAAATTCTTCTATGGTTCCTTGGTGCTCTCTGTGTATGGGGATTCTGATCTATGAATCTATAGTTACACTTAATAAGATGTAACAGTTGCTCAGGGGACTGATAATAGGATACAGAGCCCTTTATCTCTGTGTCATGTGTTGAAATCCAGACCAGGCCATTAGCAATTAAAAGGTCTCACCATCTGATATCTGCCCGGTGACCTGTGCAAAAGGAGCCTCAGCTCAGCACTCAGTGCATAAACTCTTCAGGTTTTAGATCGCTGGATATTTTTTTTTCTCTCTTTTCTTTTTTCCTTTTGAAGGAAGTGTCTCTTTCAATCCCTTGCCTGCCTTCTTTAGCACCATGGCCAGCTGTTTGCAGGCAGGCAAGCAGCCAGGCAGACTTGGGGCTGTGGTGTTTTCCAAACCAAAGCTGAAGTATGTTAGACCAAGACCCTTGGGAGAGCAGCCAGCACTGGCTCTGCTCATACTCAGTTTGTTTTGGGGACTAAATACACAGTTGCTTTTTCTTGACATCTTAATACAGCAGTTATTTAAGCATATAAAAATAATAGGTCATAAATTAAGATTCATGGGTTTCCTCTCTTTCTGTCTATATGAAAAATACCCCAAATATTTACTTTCAAGAGTGCTTGAAAAATGGAAAAGAAAGATGAGAACCTTTACTTATTGCTGCATTTTCATTCAGACACAGACATGCTTGTATTTCATTAATTTATGGTGAGGTTTTATATTATATATTTATTCCCATTTATTTATACCTGCTAAGATTTTTTTTTTCCCATCTGAAAACCAACGAAAAGCATGAGAGATTCCATAGCTACCATTCATTGTAAAAAACGTTGTGGGGAAAAGAGGTGTTTTCTTTTTCTGTCCTCAAAACAAGGCCGTGCTAATGTTCATACACAGGTGGAAAGTTTTATGGCAGGAAAAACTATTGTTACAATGGCTGGCCAAGCACAGAATTCAAATTCTCTGCGGGTTTAACTCAGGTCTGTGAGCTGCAGCTGGGGTTTGAGCAGTCCCCTCTCAGTGGTGGGAGTTGGTGCTCGTGTGTGACCCAGTGGAACTGGCTGGGTTTTCTGGCAGCTCCCTTCACCCTGCTGGGAGCACCGAGCAGGATTCAGGGCTCAGAGCCTTGCACTGAGCTCCCCAGACCACAGCCCGCCTCTGCCATGGTCCCCACCAGCTCTAAATCAAAGTCCCACCCCTCTCCTCACCTTCAGGCTCTTGTGAAACATCACCAGTTTGGGAGGAAAATGGGAAGCAGAGAGGAGAGGACACAACTGAATCTTAATTTCCTGGAATGTTTGAGCAAAGGCTGCCACTTCCAAGCTGCTCTTGAGCCTTGTGTTTCTTGGTGGAGATCTGAGCCCTGGAAGGATTCCCTCCAGTGGGAAATGTTGCACTGGTAGGACATTGCTCCTCGTTCCTCTGATCTGAAAAGTGCACCTACTCCCAAATAAAAGCCCTAATGGGAAATGTTGCTCTGGTAGGACATTGCTCCTCGTTCCTCTGATCTGAAAAGTGCACCTACTCCCAAATAAAAGCCCTAATGGGAAATGTTGCTCTGGTAGGACATTGCTCCTCGTTCCTCTGATCTGAAAAGTGCACCTATTCCCAAATAAAAGCCCTAAGGAGCACTTGCCAAATGGCACGGCAGAACAGCAGGGGTAGAAATCTCCCACTTCCCATTTCTCAGCATCTCTGAGAGCTCTGAATTCTCTCCTCTGAGTTTACCCCTCTTGGCATATCCCTCAGCACAGCCTTTATCTCATGGGCAGGAAATGCAGGCTCAGTGAGCCAGGCTGCTGCCTGAGGTGTGTTGTTGTTATCTGCTGCTGGTGCTTCACACCAACAGAAATCACAGCACAGCAGCCCAGAAAGCTCCACAGTTATTTAGGTGTTACCTTTTAGTCATCCCAGGATCTAAACTTTTGGCCCAGAACTTTTAGTGTCACAAAAACCAAGCAGGAGAATTGGGGATTTCTCCCTTTCCCATGCATTTATAACACATTTTGATGTTCCAAAAATTAGCAAGTGTTTTTCTCTCTGTGTTGTCATACCAAGAGAAGGCTGGTAGTGCAATCTCCCTAAGTTTGTGGAAAGGCAGTTTGTAACAAATTCCTTCAGGTCATCTCTTTATGTAAGTTCTGACCTGGTACACTTGCCTGAGCTCCCAGATCCAGGTGGGAAGATTAGCTCATGTGCAGAGGTGGCTGCTGGAGCTGTGTGAGCTGCTCTCACATGAGGAAACCCTGCCCTACATTAGACTCCCACAAGGAATCATGGACTCACTTGGAAACTTCTGCAGAAATCAAGGCTGGATCCAGCCTTGCTTATCAGGCTCAGTGGTGGCCACACCAAATTTGTGCTGCTTCTACACCCAGCACCTCCCTTACCTCTGCACTCACCTGTCCTGTCCCACCTCTGTCTGTGCCCCAGGACTCTGCACTCGGTGTAGCTGAACTCTTTAAAGAAGCTGAGCTGAGCCTGATCCAAATATCCCAGGCAGACACCAGCAGTGCTGCCTCCATCCCCATGGCATGGATAATCCCAAACCTGGAGGTACCTGAGGAGGTTCCTACCAGGAATGGTGCTGGTGGTGTTCCAGAGACAGGAATAGAGCTGATGGTGACACAGGAATGGTGCTGATGGTGACACAGGAATGGTGCTGATGGTGACACAGGAATGGTGCTGATGGTGACACAGGAATGGTGCTGATGGTGCTCCAGAGACAGGAATGGTGCTGGTGGTGCTCC
>VWYN01001365.1:0-28136 GCA_013400075.1 Hippolais icterina
TCCCCTCTGTGGGCTGCTGAGTCATGGCTCAAAGCCTCTGGGCTTTCACCAGTGCACTCAGTGTGTGACTTAGGGGAATTCAGGCTGTCTCAACGTAGCCCTTGTTGGTGGTTTTTTTGCTACAATCACCAGAGCTCACAAAGCCTCAGCAGCACAGTGTGTTTTGGGAATATTTTTGTATCTGCCTCATGCTGAGTGAGTCACAGCAGCATGTGTGCACTTCCATTGGAATGTTGAGAGCAGCGCTGTTATCGGTGCTGTGTGTCCCTGTTCTTTCTTCTAATGTCACATCACAGATGTGGTCTGGTGTGTTGTGATGTGGTGTGGACAGGAAATAAATTCATCCTGATTTGTGGAGGTGGAGAGCTGCACAGAGAGGAGGATAGTACAGAGGTTTTACCCCTAATTATTTTGTTGTTTAATTGCCATTTTTCTGAGTCTGTGTCACCTGTGTAAATAAAAAATTGACTTTGATCGTAGGTGTCTGTCAGTGGCTTATATTCCACTGAGAGTATTTCCTGCTTAAACAACATCCAGGGCAAAACCTGCTGGTCAGAGGAGTGAGTGTACAATCTCAGGGTGTGTGGGCAGCAGGCTGCCTGTCTGTCCTCAGCACAGGACAAGGTCTGCCTCCCTGCTGTGCTGCTCGGCAGTGTCTGCTGCAACAGGACAGCTTTGGAGTCCTGTCCTCCCACACAGCTCAGTGCTTGGTTCTCTTTGGATCCAATAACCTCTGCCTTTACTTCAGTTTCTTGGCTCTTCTTTTCCATTGCCCTTAATTTGCACTGCTGGTTGCTTCCTCCTACATGTAGGGATCTGTTTTCTTTTAATGGCCTGAGCAGCATTAAAAAAAAAAATTGTTCTTCTGTTGGAACACAACTTTGAAGAGGGTACTGGAGTCTTGAACTGTCAGTGACTGCTTGCAGAACAGAGCTTGCTTTGGGTTTGGCCTGTGGTTGGTGTCTGAACTTTTTCACAAATGTAATGCTTATTTTTATTGCATTCTGAATTAAGACTTTGTGGTGATCCTCAAATGGTTGGTGAAAAGCTTAATTGCTTTTAACGCTTTCCCTGAGGAACTCTTTGCATTGTTTCACTTTAGTTCCTGAACATCTTACCAAGCTGGGTGATGTTTCCCACATCCTAGCAATTTAAAGGCATTTATGAAGAAAAGTTCTTTTTCAAGTGTTCTGTAATATTCCTTTGCCCATGTCCAAATACCTTCCAAAATTCCATGGGCTGAGGGTTAAAAGCATCTCCACAAAATAAGAAGTTTGTTTTTAACTGGGGTGGGTTCCTGACACAGGTCACTGTGTGCATCCATAAAAAGTTGTGAAACAACTGAGGTATCTTGGAATGGGAAACTATAGGTAGGAATCAAGCCCCAAATTCCCAGGTGTTGGGAAGGGCTTAAAAAAGGGACAACCTCTTAGAGTGCTTTAGGAGAACTATTGTGTGTGGAAGGGAGCAGGGAGAGAGAGAATGAATGGAATTTTTTGTTTTGGTGGAGTGTAGAGGAAAGTTTGGAATTTGCACAGAAGGGGCTCCCAGCACTGCAGTACTCGATAGAATGTTCAAATCATTCTTGTTACAGATAAGAAACTTACTGAATCTTTGTAAATTATTTCACAGATTTCTATTATGTGGCATAGAGGAACTTTGGAGTTCCTGTCTCCCCCATCTCTTTGTCCTTGTTTCAGCTGGAATAGGGTTCGTTTTCTTCCTACCTGGTACAGTTGTGTGGTTTGGATTTAGGATGGCAGTAACATTGCTAACACCCTGATGTTTTAGTTGTTACTAAGCAGTGCTTACCCTGAACCAAGGACTTTTCAGTGTCCCATTCCAGGGAGCAGAGGCTGGGAGGGAGCGTGGCCAGGGCAGCTGACCCAAGCTGGCCAAAGGGAGATTCCAGACCATGGAACATGGAGCCCAGTACAGGAGCTGGGGCTGATGGCAGGGAATCAGTATTTTATGCCGTTTCTCCAGCTGAAACCCACTCTCAAATTTTTAGGATTCCTACAGATTTTTCCTAGCTAAATAAAAGCAAGCAAACCCTGTCACCACCTCTGGACGTCTGTGCTTAGTTGTTTGTTTCAACTTCAGTTGTGTAACTAAATTTATGATGGCAGTCTTCAAAAGTGAACTGGTTTAAGAATAGCTAAAATTGTAGTAAAATTCTAGAATTACTGTAAAATCTAGTAGAAATAAATGTACTGTAAATTCAAATTAGAAATACAAATTCTAATGGAATGTAAATTCAAAGTAGAAATACAGGCTTCACATAGCACTGGAAATGAGTGGGAAGTGGTATTTAGCAGCTGGGATTGTGTACTTGCATTTGCTTTTTTTTTTTTTTTTTTTTCTGTTGCAGTTTGGTTTCAGACTTTAGTATCTTGTCAGGTTAATAATGACCATGTGATGTGTTTTGGTAATGTCATGGTGAGAAAGTGACATCAGGGAAAGGAGGAACTCCCAGCAAAGCTCCTGTAAAGGGGTTCCATTCTCTGGAAGTGCCAGCTGGACCAGCTGTGTTCTGTAATCTCTACTAAAATGTGGGTCAGGCAGCTGCTGCTCCTGCCCAGGCCCTCTCATCTTTCCTCCAGTTACCTGAGACTCCATTTTCTTCATGCAGGAAAAGCCAGTTCTTTATTCACATCACTTATTTTACACAGTTTTCTGTATTTTTATTTTATAAAATGTATATAAATGGAATAAAATTCGTATTTTATACAGTGCAACACCTATTGGCTGGGAGTTTCTTACTACTTCATTTATTGGTCAGAAAGTGATTTGTGTGTGTGTGTGTGTACTAAGAGTCAGGTTGTTCACATTTTTCCTTGATGGATTCTCATGGAAAAGATCCTGCTGTTCACACAGATGCATTTATTTTTCAGCCCAAGAACAGGTTGTTGTGTTAATGAACCTTTAATACCAAGATTGTTTTCACATGGGAGCTTGCAAATTGTTTAACTGCACTTAAAGGAGATGACAGGCTAGCTGTTAATTTAATATAGAGCAGGCCTGATTTTATGAGGCCTTTTATAATTGTCCTACCTGTCACAGCACACCAAGTTTCCAGGTGTGCTGTTCTGCTCTGTCCCGTACAGGGGAGGGCATTAATCACCTGTTGTGTCCCCTTTTGTTCACAGGGAACAGTCTTCACTTTGGAATCTGAGGAGGAAGAGTATCCCGGGCTCATTGCAGAGGACAGCAATGACATCTACATCCTGACCAGTGACAACTCAGGGCAGGTGAGCCCCCCGGAGTCCCCCACGGTGACCACGTCGTGGCAGTCGGAGAGCCTGCCCGTGTCCCTGTCTGCGAGCCAGAGCTGGCACACGGAGAGCCTGCCAGTCTCCCTGGGACCCGAGTCCTGGCAGCAAGTGGCAATGGATCCTGAAGAAGTCAAAAGCCTGGACAGCAATGGAGGGGCTGAAGAGAGGAGTGAGAACAACTCTTCCAACTCCGACATCGTTCACGTGGAGAAGGAAGAGATACCAGAGGGGATTGAGGAAGCAGTGGTGCCAGCCGGTGCTGCAGAGACCATGCAGGCAGCGTTTCCAGAAACCTCTGCTTCTTTACAGGAGATAAAACCTCCTGAAATTGCTGCTGAAAAAGCACATCCCGCCACACCTCTGCGTACAAAACAGGAGGAAAAGGGAAAAGCAGCTGAAGAGCTTGTGGAACCTGCAATCCCCGTGTTAAGTAAACCTGTCCCAAAGTTGGCCCCATCAGAAGAAAAGGCTGCACCAGAACCGGAGAAAATACTGCTTCCAGGGGAAAAAAAAGTGGGGAAAGAGGGCCGTTTGGAAGAGATGGAAGAGAAATCCTCAGCTGCAGAGGAGAAGCCCATCCTGTTGCCAGAAGGGAAATCTATACTGCTGTACGGCGGGGCTGCCGCGGTCGCTATATTGGCTGTGGCAGTCGGAGTAGCGCTGGCGCTTAGGAAAAAGTAACAGAGCTCTCTTGAGGAGGAGGGGGGAGAGGAGAGAGCACATCCAATTTTTGTAGTTGTGTTACCTAAAGGTTGAGCTGCCTGCTGTTTAATTGGACATTTGAGTAACTCAGTGGTGATGAGGTGAGGTTGTTCAATAAGCCTCCAGCTACGGACAATCATGTTTTTAGTAGAATCGGGGCGGGGACTGGTTTTTCGTGATTAAAGTATTGGGGGTATTTTTAAAAAAAAAAAAAAAAAATCTGCAAATTTAAGAACTTAAAGTGCAGGTGCTGAAGAAAGGGGTGCTCATACTCTAGGAACTGGAACAGAGAATCCCCAGGGGAAGGAGAGAGCCAGCTGCTGCCAACCCCTGGAGATTTTGGCTTCTCAGATTGACCGCTATTGCAGCTGTGCTGTCTTGTCACTTCCCGTTGCGCCCCCGAGCCCCTCCTAACAAACATTAGCCAACCTGAGTCCTGTAGCGAGAGGCTGGTGTCCCTTTTGTCTCAGCTTCCTCTCAGGTACAGCACTGCTCCTCATAACCTTCCAGGTTCCTCCTAAGCCCCAGCGGGACAGTGCTTATTCTTACCTCTTGGCTCACACTGGTTTTGGCCCCTAACGTTTACTGGAGCCCCATCCTGTGAAGATGCTGCCTCTCTATAGCTGTATTATCTCTGAGCATCCTGGTGTTCCTGGGGCAGAGGTGCTGCCCAGGAGGGTTGGAGGGACACTGCTGTTTGCTGGTTTGAGAATCCATTTGCTCTGCTCCTGCCCAGCCCACTTTACTGCAAACCCTTCAGTTACCAGAGGTACGAAATCCATGCTGGACACGGTGCCGTTGGGATCAGTACTCTGATACCTGGGGTATCTTCAGCAAAAATACAGCAGAGCCCTGTGGAAGCAAGGCCAGTGCCTCAAGTGCCATTCAGACGTGAACGTGCTGCTGTCCTGTGTCACGCTGCAGTCCGCATTGTCCTTCCCAAGTGAAGCACAGAGTGTATTTAGTCCTCACTTGGTCTTGCCTGTGACAGAATCCCAGATATATAAAGCAATGGATTCTAGTAACTGAGCAAAAGAGCATTAAACATCTCTATCTGCTTGTTCCTGGCCTGGCCCAGAGTGCTGTTCACTGCGATTCCTTCTGCGACTGTGAATCTGTAATTAGCTGAACTTACAGGTTCACAAAGAAAAAGCAATTTACTTTGGCAAAAAAGGAAATCCCCCTTCCTGCAGTCACAACACTTCAGGTGTGTGTGGAGAGAAGCCTTTTAAGTATTGCTCTACTCCTTAGTGGGATCCAGGCGCAGGCGTTCCTCTTGCAGCACGTTTGTCTGTCTGTCCTTGTCCGTACTGCAGCTCCGTGGGCAGCACCTTGGGCTTCCCAGGCACAACTGTGGATGCATCTCTGAGAGCTGGTGCTGGCACTGTGGCTTAGACCAGATGGAGGAAGGTGAAAGGGAACTGGTGGTAATGTAAAAAATGAAACATGAGCTTATGGGAGTCTTCGCAAAGCACAAAGACAAGGTACTTTTATTTCTAAATAACCATATCAAGAGTACATCTCCTGATGAGCCTGTTTCTTTAAGGGGTCTCAGAATGAAGATATCTTAG
Organism: Hippolais icterina; assembly: GCA_013400075.1. Classification (NCBI taxonomy): domain Eukaryota; kingdom Metazoa; phylum Chordata; class Aves; order Passeriformes; family Sylviidae; genus Hippolais; species Hippolais icterina. The sequence continues at coordinate 5,549 of VWYN01001365.1, forward strand.
CATATTCTCTATTTTAGGATATTCTTGCTGCATTTTCCTATCCCAGAATGCTGGAAAGTTAATCAGAATGTGTCAGATTCTGAGGAATTATTTTTGTGTAAGCTTTTGTGAAATGGATTTTCTAGAAAACCTACTGGATTTTGAACTCTGTGTGTGTGAAGTTGAATATTAAGAGGAAGGGTTGTGTATATACTGCGCTGTGGGCTGAACTTGGGAGCTCTGGAGTTCTGAACTGTACTGTTGATCTTTGATTGCTCTTCTTCCATGTACAAAATATAGCAGGTTGGCCTTATCAGGAAAAAAAAAACCCCGAATCTTTTATGACGTTGCAAAATGAAATTGACTTTTTTTTTTTTGCCATTTTCTGGTGCCCTGCTGTTACTCACTGCCGTGCTCTGTCCCCAGAAGGGGTCGCTGGGACCTCCTTATGCCGTGGACTCTGGTGTCTGCCTTCCCACCAGGGCAGTTCCCTCTCCTGGTCCCTTGCAGGAGCTTCCCCCAAGTGGAGGAGAGGTCTCTTTATGCTCCATCTCCCACGGACATGCAGGAACAGTTTTGCCTGGTTTCACATGTGTTTATCAGAGAATGGTGCAGTCTGAGGTGGCAAGGGCAGCTTTCTTGCTTGGACAGTCAGGGCAGGGCTGCCCTTCTCCTGCTGCTTTGCTGATGGCTTTGGGTTCTTCTCTGAGCACGTTCTCTGTGGGAGAGAATTGTTCTTAACCTGAAGACAATGAACTTACTTTTCATGCATCCCCACCTCCAGGCACGCAGCAGGTTACTCTGAAGCAGAGATGGATTCTGTGGACACTCAGGATAACTTGTATACCAAGGTGGAGGCAGGGCTGGTGTTAATTCATCTGCTCTGTGGATGAGGTTGTTTCAGCAGTAGTGTGGAGATGGGTAGAGGACAGACAAGAATAAATCCAGGCTGGCAAGGGAAGAAGTTCCAAACTTAGTGCCACAAGGAGCCCAGTGGGGCATGAAATAAGAAGATTCCACGCACAGCAGTGAGGTGGTAGCAGCAGTAAGGAAAATAAATGACTGTTACACATTTTCCTGGTCAGGCAGAAACCTTGAGTATCTGGTGTGGTGCTGCATTTCATGGAGCATCAGTTGCACTGTATGTCTTGGTTGCTCGGTCCTTTCTTTATAATGTTCTTCTCTTTCTGGGGTCTCTTAGATTTGGCAAGTCAGCAAGAATTCAAACTGACCACATGTTCAGAAAATTTACTGTATCTCTTTCCTCTGGGAACTCTCCCCTAGTTCAAAAGGTCAGCTGTGGGGCTGAGTTCTGCACTTTGGAGTCCTGTGGTCAGAGCTGGGATCACCAAAGAGTGGTAATCTCACATGGCAGTGTTCCTACAGACCGGAATGAGAGGCTGCTCTGTTAAGAGGTGTGAATTAGAAAATGGAAGTTTTCTTCCCTCCTATCTTCAAGTATATTACAGTAATCTTAAACTGCAGGCTCCAATTACCCTGAAAGGTGTGATGCAGCCTCTCTTTAGTGGATCTCTCACAGCTGGCAGACAGAAGGCAGGAGCTATATACTTGCAAAAGGGCATAGAGAATTACTTTCACTTGTGTTCTCATCCCCTTCCCAGAAGTGCCTCAATACCTGTCCTCGAGTGGCCTGTACTTTAACAAAATATCTACCTTAGACCCGTTTTGTCTTCACTTTATCCTTAGCATACCCTAAAGCTGAGATGCTAAACAGCAGAGGACTGGAACTTTGAAAAATGGGAAATACTTAAGGAACTGCAGTGGGCAGGATGCTCAATAAGGAGCTGTCAAGGGAAAGGCTTTTAAGAAAGATAAGGTGCAACTTAAATTCAGCTGTGCTTAATTCTAAGCTGTTCTTGGTTGGGCATTGTGGCTGGGAGCTGGGCAAGGACTTTCTTCAGCTGGCACTGCAGGAACAAGAGGCTGAGAGCAAAGACAGAATTCCTTTGTTACCCGAAAGTCCCAAGTGCAGATGCAGAGCTGTGTCCCAGCCAGCTGCAGCTCTGTGTGCTGGGTGGAGCCTGCTGGGCTCCTGATCCCTTGAGCTTCAGAAGATCAGGCTGTGGGGGAAGTCAGCACTACAGGGACCAGCCTGGAGAGGAGGAAGCTCAGGGGAGACCTCATCACTCTAAAAGTACCTGGAAGGAGGGAGCAGCCAGGTGGGGATGGGGCTCTGCTCCCAGACAACAGCAACAGGACAAGAGGACACAGCCTTAAGCTGTGCCAGGGGAGGCCTAGGCTGGACAGTGGGAAGTTCTTCACAGAAAGAGTGATTGGACATTGGAATGGGCTGTCCTGGGAGATGGTGGAGTCACCATCCCTGGAGATGACTGGAAGGGCTGGATGTGGCACTCAGTGCCACGGTCTGGTTGGCAAGATGGTGTTTGGTCATAGATTGGACTCGATCTCAAAGGTCTTTTCCAAAGGGAGGTGATGCTGTGAAACATTGGAGGGCTGAGGCACAGTATCTGCTCTACCTATGAGGGCAAAGTTGTGCATGACTTTAATTTGGCTTGGACTGCTTAATTTCAGCATGGAAGGTTGCAAGAACAAGTATTACTTTGACTTCATGTATATACCTGTGTTTAGAGTGCAAGCTCTGTATTGCCATAGCAAAAAAAAAAAAGGGGGTGGGGGGTATTTATAAAATTTAATCCAGCACTACTTGGGCAGAGCCAGCTCTCAGGCCCAGAGGGAGCAGGGACTGCAGGGCCAGGTGTAGGCAACAGAACTCAGTGAAGGGACCTGACCAGGACTGGGCTGGGGAATGACACCAGCCCGGACAGGGCGGTAACCAGGGGAACCACAACACATCGCTCAGCTCCATCTCCTTAAGTTAAATAACGTCATCACTTTTTTCCTTCTTGGAGCTGACATTCTCTCAGTCTCTTGGGTAGGCTGACTTGCTTCCTCCAAGCTAGAGGTCTATGGTCATGCTGTGGAAGTGGGGGAGCTCCTGTTGGCTTCCAGTGGAAGCTGCTTTTGATCTCCCTGCAGTATCTGCAGGGCAGCCAAGGGATGCTGTCGATGTGGACACAACAAACTGCAGAGGATGCATCTTACTGCTATACCTTTAGGGGCTTTGTCCTCAGTTTTAACTTGCAGGATAAGCTTTTCTTTAAATATAAACCTAAAAAACCCTCAGACCAAAAGAATGCCACTTGATTTGTTAAGTAGCAAAGACTAATGGGACTGACTCTGAAGTTGCAGGTTAGGGGATCTCTCCTGCTAGGCTTCTGCTGGGTGTAAGCAAATAGTGACAGACTTGCACGGATTTTGGATTCTGTTCTCCAGAGGCCTCCCTGGGGGAAGAGACCCTGACTGCTCCTCAGGTCACTCATTATCCCAGGAACTCGTCATCATACTGTTCCTTCCAATATGCAAGTGCAGCCCTCTTGGGGAAAACTGTCTAAAGCTTCTTGTGCCATTTGGTTAATAAAAAGGTTTCCATCTTGACAAAGAAAGTTCTTTCCAGCTTCATTGTTCAATATTCAGTTCAAGTGAAGGGGTATGTACATTTTTTCCCTCTGCTAATGGGACACTGCTGTAAGACCATGCCCCCAGGTTGCACTTTAATAAATGGTACAGTTTTCAAAAACAACGTGTAGACTACTTCTGTGCTTCCCCTCTCCCCCCCTTTTAGTGCAGGCACCAGAAGAAAAGGTGGATTTACTTACAGGAAACTTGCGTAAGCAAGGCACAAGGACAGGACCAGAGTGTCTCTACCGCTGCCAGCTGCATCATAAGCCGTGGTGAATTAGAAGAATGCCATGAGGACTTGCACAAAAAAATTTCAGGTGGAAACTGAAAGTCTGCAGAGCTGTAGTAGCCATCAGAAATGGAATTTTTATTTAAGTTAAAAAAGTCACAAAATATTTACATATTTTTACTCACGAAAAATCCTGAGGCAGCCCGATCACAGGTGACATATTTGCCACTTGCGTGATTATGTATGAAACAACCTGAGTCCAAGTTTGTTCAACCTGAGATGTGACAAGGTATGCTACTTTTTCTTAAGCATATCCAGGCTGCATTCCCTGTGCCTACCCTGCCCTTTTCTTTAGTTTAATTTTTCAAGCAAACAGAGATGTATGGTGATTGATACTGAAATATCCTCGTGTCAGCCTTCTCTGGCCACACCCCCCTCTATCACTCAGGGCTCTGTTCCCTCTTGCTGCCAGCTTCTCATCAAGACAGACCTGATTCCCTCCCACCCACCCCCGCTGACGATTCTGCTGATGAACCACCCATTCCATAGCCTGAAGCCTTCCTGGGAACAACATTCAGCATGGCTCAGCTGCAGGGCAGGTCTGGGAAGTGAAAAACAAACAAAATACTACAGCTGCTCAGAAAAAAATAGAGGGCAGGCCCTGTGCCCACTGGGGCTGTGGAGACACGAGGCAGGCTCTGCACAAAGATTGCTGCTGCTAAAATAAAAAAATATGGTAAAAGGAGCGAGGAGGCAAGCACTACTCCCTACAGGTACTGGCAGAGCTGGCAGGCAGCTCCCGCTACTATTACTGCTGTACTAGTCTACAAAAGCCTATCTATCATCTGCCATCCCTTTCACAGCTGTATCTCAGAAGTTTAGAGCAAATCAAGTGAACTTCATCCATTAAGGAAAATCGTCAGGAATCCACACATTCCACACAGGGCTGGAGAGCTCATTCACCCAGCTAGAGGGAGAGAAACAGAAGGGGCGTTAAGAACAGCAGCAGGGATTCTCCTCCCGCGGCGAGCCCTGCCCTGTGCCCGCCCAGGAGCGCGGCAGCTCCTGCGCTGCGAACCTCGTGTCAACACTGCCACCTGCCGTGCTCCACCCTGTGCCAGCAGCAGGGACACGTGTGGGGACAGTGTGGGACAGCCCCAACACTGCCACCCGCCGTGCTCCCCCCTGTGCCAGCAGCAGGGACACTGTGGGGACAGTGTGCAGCTCCAGCCCTCCCTGCCCGCGGTGCTACGAGCCAGCTGAGGCCAGTCTCACACGGGTGACCCATTTCTGGTGTAACTCAGCACCCTGCAGCCAAACTGAGGGAAGGGAAGGGCAGTGTTGAGGGACATGGCACAGTGACACTGTGCCCAGGGTGCTGATGGAATGAAAGGATCATTAACCAGAATTTTATTGGTACAGCTCCCTGAGGAGACTGCAGGAAGGAGAGAAGCAGTCACAGCTCTTTCTGCCTGACAGACAGATGCACTCTGTTCACAGGCTGCTGTGAGAGGGGGGCAAGCAGAAACTCTGACATGACCCCCTCAGGTACACTCATCTCCAGAGCTCTGCAGGGACCAACATTCCCTTCTGGCCCAACCTCCAGAGCACTACAGGGAAACCAGCAGGCACTTCAGAGCTAGGTCACCCCTCAGGGAATAACCCAGGACAGCCAAAAGGCTGGCTGTGACTCCCACAGAGCTGTTTGACTCACCATATCAGCAATGTAGTCGTGGTGCTGGTTCATGTAGTTCACAGCAGCGTTAAAGACACGCTGTAGAAGGGAGGGCATTGTATTCACAATTCTCTTAGTCAAGACCATTGCTAGCACCACCATGGCCTTCTCCTGTGCCATGTCTGAGGGGATGGATTGTGTGAGCTCTTCCACTGCCCTGGACATGTACAGGGTTATCTCCTGTATGGAAGGAAGAGAGGGATCTCAGTGCAACAGCTGGGGCACCAAGGGGTCTCAGCACAGCCTGCCAGGATGTGCTGAACACTCCACAGGATGTTGCTCCCCTTCCTCCCAGCCTTGGCAGCCAGCCTGTTACATAAAAAAAATACCCCCAAAAAGCTATGGCACTTGATCCAGATATGGATCTAATCCTTAGAGAGCCTTCTTTTTCCTTTTTAACACAAGAGACCTCAAACTCTACTTCCCTTGCACAGCAGCAAGGCCTGTTAGATGCTGGGCCAACTGCATCCAGGAAGAGGTGACCCCAGCAGGTCACCCAGCCAGGCCTAAACCCACTGCTGCTCCCAGAACTGTGCCTATGAACAACTCACAGCACCAGAAAAGGGCCTCAGGACTTGCTGTCTCTTCAGTGCTCAGTAACAAGCACAAGTTAAGCTCCTGTCACTAACCTGCTCAATTTTTACCCACATGGTGGTCAGCAGATATAAAGGACTCAGCACAAAAGTCCAAAGATCTTAAGTACTAAAACTAAGCCTTAGCCAAACACCTCATTTTCCAAGATAAGCCATGGGGCCATCAAAAGGACAAAATGCCTCAAAGTCAGTCCTTTTCCACAACCACGATTTCACCATCTGCAGAAAGGAGATGAGCCCAAGGAACACAATTTACACATTAACTTCTGCCACTGAATCCCCTCTAACAAATCTTCAAAGGTAAGAGTTTGGGATGAATTTTCAGATGCCTTCAAAGTCACAGCAGGAAGGATGGAGAATATTTAAAAAGAGAACTGTTTATCAGGCTGCTTTTCACTCACCTCTGTAGACAGATTGGCATTCCGGAAGTGCTGCACTAGGTCATTCACTACTCTTCCTTCGATATCTCTATTAAATTGGTCTCCAATCTCAGCGAGCTGAGCAGCAATGATCCTGATAACCTCTTCATTTGGTGGAGCCACCCCTGCCAGCACAAAGAGCAGAATTTAGTTCACAGGCTGTAGCCAGACCAGGTCCAGTACAGGTCACAGCATTTTGCTAATCTCCCTTAGCAACCTCCTTCCCACCCCTGAGTGTATTCATGACAAGTCTAAGGATGATTTCTTTAAGTGCACTCAGGTTACCAGAAATAGTGGAAAACAGGGGTTTATATCTGTAGTTTAGGTAAAGTGCAGCCTCATCCTGCCCCCCCCCAAAAAATCACTGCAGGGCATGTTAAAACATCTCCAAAACAAAATTTGAACAGGACAGTTACAGCCAAAATCCTGCCCAGAGAGGAGAATTGAGAAGCTGTGCATGACTTTGAAGGTCTTTTACAACCTAATGATTATAGAATTTAAGTGACTTGTCAGGACTTGTCTCTTAAGCACCATCTAAAATACAGCACCTCATAGAAAAGTTGGAAGGGACCTTGAAAAGCCATCTCATCCAAACCCCCTGCAATAAAGCAGGGACACCTTCAACTAGATTAGATTGCCTTCAGTCCCAGCCAAACTGACCTGAAATGTTTCCAGGGGTGGGGCATCCATCACCTCTTTGTGCAACCTGTGCCAGTATTTTACCACCCTCATTGCAAAAGTCTTCCTTACGTCCAGTCTGAATCTGTCAGTTTTCAGCTGAGAACCTTACACCTTGTCCTACCTGCTTTTGGCACGAGACCTGTGCAAATTTGTGTGAGAGGGCAATTTACTGTAGCAGTTCCTCCTCACTCTGCTTCAGTTGAGGTTGGTGTGCCAGCTGGCACACCCTGGGCAAAGGGCAGTAGCCACCCTGCAGATGGCTAGCAAAGCAGGAACAGGACCAGAAGCTCCTTGAGGAACAATTTCCACCACACTGGTGGAGCACAAAGGGATTCACCCAGTACCAGAACTGTTCCAAGGTCCTAGCCCAAGTATGGACACTGCCTGAGGAGCAGTGTGAGGCCTAACTTAACTGCCTTGTCCTATCTCCTTGAGGGCAGCTATCACCAGCACCAGCTTTGTGCCCCTGTCTGATGTGCTGCAGACAAAACCCAGGGACAGGTGCTCTAGAAATCCATGGAGAGAGCAAGCACTAAGCACCAGTTGTCTTAACCCAAGTGTTAAATTCCCAACCAACAGCCACACAGTGGAGTTTCTCAGTAGAGAAAACATTACTCCTCTGAAACAGACAACAGCAAAGATAGGAAATGGGGAAAGAAAACTGTAGTAATGCACCCCACACCCAAGTAAGTGTTTCCACATAGGGAAAGGTTTGGGACCCACCCTTTGTATTTCTTATAAGGTAAAGAACCCAGAAAGTTCTTTGCTGTCTTGACAGTAATTGGCTCAGTGCCAGCACAGAGGCATTGATTGGGTTTGGAAAGTGTAAGTCAAAGCCTGGTGCTGATTTCATTGGGCCAAGGACCAAACAGCCCACCTGAACCATCAAATACTAAAAGAAGCAGCACAAAGAAACAAAAGGGCTTTTTAGGATGTCTTAGCAAGGTGCAGAAGCTTCTCAGGCACCTGTGCTTGGCTTTTCTTTTATTTCTGTGAAGTTTATTATTTTTGCATTTATTAAACCTTTTGCTTTTACAAAACACACCTGAAGAGCCATCTCAATAATTATTTAAGCCATTTCTCTGCAAAGGCTGGACCCTAAGAGATATAGGAAAAATTCCTAAAGAAAACCACCGTGTTCAGAGAGACCTGTGGGATGGAGAAAAGCCTGCTCACCTGGCTCACCATTCTGAAAGTGGCCACTCCGATTGCCATCGGTCTGAAGCTCATCGTCGTCGTTTCCTTGGCACCACATGATCTGGTGGCTTTGCAGGGAATGCAGCTGGTCTCTGAACTTACAGTCAGAGGATACCTCCAGGAAGGAGAGCAGCAGTGCATGCTCCATGTGAAAAGATCCATTGAGCTGAGACATAAGGAAATCACTGTTAAGCCCAAGCCTAGAAAATGTCTCACTCAAAGCATCATTTTCCAACCCTGAACACATCTCTGTGGCCTCCTCTGGGCACCCTGAACAGCATCAGCCAGGGGCCCACAAGGCCTCAGCAAATGCAGACTGACTCCTGGATGTGCACACACACAGGACTGTCCCATGGTGAATGGCAGAAGGCTCTGCTCTTACAAACTGGTGTTGGAAACCCAGCTCACCTTCTCCTTACATTTCCAGCTGTGGCAATGGCAGCAACCCCAATCCGAGCTCCTCTTTTGAAACAGGTTTGTGTTCAGCAAACCCCACCCATTTCCCTTACTCAGACACCTGTGTTTGGAAGGGTTTTACCCCTGGATTTGGGAACTGGGCATTCCACTGGCTGTGCATAAAGAAGGCAGCAGCTCCCCATGTCAATGTAATCAGAGCAGAGCAGTAACAAGGTGGGAAATAGAGATAAGAGCATAAGCCTGCAAAAACCCCCAAGGTTCACATTTCTTCTCCCTCTTCAAAGGAACCTCAACCAGCTCCATAAAAACCTGTTCAGCTCCTCGTAGGGAGCCAAGCAGCTGCTCACAAGAGAAGTGACATGAAGTGGCAGATCACTGCCACCTCCAGTGGCACATCACCCCCAGTAAATGGGCACAAGCTGTCCCCAGGGCCACACAGCCTGCAGCCCTCAAGCAAGGCAATTAATTAGGCTGAGGAGGTCCATGAGGCAGGCAGGCTGATAGGAGCAAGAGGCTCCACTGGAACACCAGGCCTCATAACCAGCTAAGGCCTCCAGAAAACCAGGAGACTCTCCAATAATTTTAGTTAAACAGGTAGGAGAGCAGGATGTGGTGTAAGCACAGAAATAAAGTAAGAAAGAAAATCCTTATTCTGGTATGGTCTGTCTGTAAGAAAATACTTAGGTTTAATTTTATCTAGGGAGAAGAAAAATAGTTAAAGAAGAATGGTTTTTTATGCCAATAATATGCAACCAGGATGAATTTGGTAACTGAAAGGCAGTTTTGGGGAGTGGAACCTTGCAAAGCCTCGACATAACCATATCTGACAGGGCAGACAAAAGGAGGAACAAAGTCAACAAAAGGCAGGGTTCAAATGGAAACAAATGGAAAATAAAGTTTATGATCAGTCAGAGATGAACAGAAGGCACATCTGCCATGATCTGAGCGTGCATGTTTGCGGACAGTGGTGCAGCTCACCTGGTGACCCGAGCTCACTGGGGCACCAGTGGCAATCCCCTTCAACAGCCTGCTGCTGGTTGGGTTTATCACTGATACATTTTGCAATCATATTATGTTCAAAAGGCTTGTGGGAGGGCCGAGTAGGGGGTTAAAATTGTATCCCAGCATGAGGTGGGCTGGGGGAGGATGACAGAGATTTCAGTTCAATGTGTAAGGTTTAAATTTACTAAGTAACAGCATCATAATTGTGTTTAACATTGCACAAACCGATGCAATGTAATGATCACAGGGCTGTGCCCATTCCTTTATTAGTTTAGCAGTTTGTAGCTTTATCAATAAACATTGTAGTCTCTTACATAGCAACATCTCCAGCTTGCAGTACCAGGGGAAGTGCCACACCTAGAGCTGCAAGGCAGCAGCTTGCAACCTAACTGGTTCCATCCACTTCCTTGGATTCAGAGCAGTGCCAGGAACACTGCAGAAATTCTGGGAAATTCAAGAAGGACATGAGCCAACACTGAGACACTTATCCCCTTCAAAGCATCTCAGGACAAGTGCACCAGAGAACCACTACATGCCGTGAACAGCTGACTTCAGACATGTTTGACTCTAACCTGTTCCATGATGGATTCAGGGACAGAGCAGCTCAGGTCACCCTCTGCTTCAGACTAGAAGTCCTTGTCCTGTGAAAGAATAAGAAAGAAAAGTGTGAAGGGGAAAAATTCCCATAAATCCACATCTCACAGCTGTGTCTGGCCATGTCTCAGAGCAAATGTCCCTTTTAGTGATGCATATCCCTGCTTCTGGAGAGAGCTGCCCATCAAACCCCATCAGTCATTCAAAAGGGCTGAGGAAACCACAAGTGTCTCAGTGAGAAGGGCCCTGTGAATGAGAGGCACAAATCTCCTTCCTGCCATAGACATGTGCCAGACAGTGCAGTGACACAACCTACAAACAGGGCTCCAGAGCCAAGAGCTGCTGTTGGGGAAGGGAGGGACAACCCTCCATGGAGCCAGGGGCTGGAATAAAGAGCAGGGTGGTCAGAGAGGAGCTCCTGAGAGCAGGTGAACTGATGGGTCTGCATGCACAGCAGAGCACTCTGAAATGAAAACCCCAGCTGACATTGCTACACATCCACAGGGCCTCCAGGGTGCCTCTCCCCACCCTCCAGGCAAGAGATCCACGTGGATGCTCAGGCTCGTTTCAATACTTCCCAACAAATATCTGTGATGGGGAAGGTTCAAGTGCCAACAGAGACTTCCAGTCGCATGAGTGCAACTCTGCTAAGCCTCCAGGGAAGTTAGGCAGGAAGAAGGGAAAAAGTAGGCCAGAGTCCAAGGGAAGAGAAAACCAGCGTGGGAGGGCACATGGCAAAGGGGAGCATCCCAAAGGGGAGATGTAGGAGCACAGTGCTCCCTCCTCATCCTGCCAGGAGCAGCTGCTGGATGAGTCAGATCCTTGCATTTAGTGCCTCAGTCACAACAGTCCCAGAGCTGCACAGAGAAGTCTTTGGTTCAACTCTTGATGAGCAGGATCTGGCTGAAAGTGGGCACTCCCTTCCTACCAAGCCTTCTTCACCCAGGGCAATAACCTGGTTGTTATGCAGACACCTTCTCACCAAAAATGGGCTGGAAGCACTAAGGAACCCAAACAAAAGGCCTGCTAACCATCAAAGACCTGGGCTACTGATAAATGACTATTTCACAGTAACAATCCCTCATATCTGTGTTTCAAATAAATAAGTGTGCTGGCAGAAAAGAGAGAAGTGAAAGCAGAAAGAAATTCAAATTCTGAAGTAAACCAGTCATATTTCAAGAGACCAAGAATCTCCCAACTTTTCAAAGGCTCTTAGAAATCCAAGATCAAAACAGTCTCAAATACATCTGAAACACACAGCAGACCACAGGAAGCCTCTTAACCATGAGCTCTTCTTCTCATGGAATTATGTCAGACAGCTACAACACATCCCTTGCTGCTTTGCATTTTCCTCTATTCCATTCAAATCCCTATTGCTGCTACTCACCTCTACCCTAAGGAATGTTCTGGATGGGGAGAGTCCTCTGTCCTCTTCTTCGGGACTTGAAGGGGCTCTCAAACAGGTCAGGGTGACTTTTCTTCTGGGCTTGACTTTGCTGAAAGAGACACAGATGTGAATTCAGGTTTGAGAACTCGAAACAGAACGCTGAGATTTAAGAGGAAAGTGGGGATTTAGAATTAAGTCTGTGGCAGGACCTTGGCTTTGTGCAAACTCCTCAGGAGTTGTCCACACAAGCAGTATTTCTGTAGGTTAGGTAAAGCCTCAGTTTGTATATCCTGGTTTTAGAGAAAACATTCCTTTTCAATGCCATTTTCCCACTCTCTGCTTTGAATGAAGAGGCACAGACTGCTCCAGCCCAGCCAGGTGCCTGCTGCAACTGCAGGCGTCAGTGGTTGTGCAGGGAGAAGAGACCTACAACACGTGTGGGTTCTTCCCTCCCCTCAGGGATCAAATCAGCTCTGTGTAGACACAGACACTCCTCAGGCCAAGTCCACAAACACAGAAACATTAAAAAAAAGTCACCCACCATAGCTGTAAATAGCAATTTTATCGGCTCCTGCACATGAGCGGAGATAAAACAAACACACAAACAGAACAATGAAATTTCCACCACACTCCAAAGTACTAATGTGGCAAAAAATGAAGACAAGGGAGCCTGAACACGGTAATTTCACAAACTGAATTTCCTAAACCAAAGACTGACCACCCATGCAGTGAATGCCCCTGAAGGCAATACCTGCCCTCAGCTAAGAAAATTCTGCTTGGGTGGTCAAAAACACACCAGAGGAGAGGAAAAAGGATTTCTCTCACATCCCAAAATGGCTTCCTACTTCTACAATACAAAGCAAATTATTTTTTATTTTAGTTAAGTAGTAATTACAGGAACCCCAAGTATTACATATTAACTAATACATTTTAACTACTTTGAATCAATGCAAAGGGCTTCAAGAGTCACAAAGTTTCTCCTGAGAAGTCAAATTCCCTGACGGAATCTCAAAAAATCAAACCAAAAAAGTCTCCAAAAGAACAAATCCCAAACAGTCAAATGTAATCGTGCTGATACCACCCAAATTTTTTAATCATTAAGACTTTGGAATCTTGGTAGCTTTAGATTCAGATTAAGACTGTTTCTGATGGAGGGAAAAAGGTTACCTTACACTGGGTACAAAGAATCTTTAGTTGGAGAAAGAGAAAAGATGGATAAAGGGTACCAACACCATCTGCACTCAGATTCAGAGTCAAATTACATCATTTGCTAAGGCTGCTTTAGGGCTGCTGAAACCTTGGAATGAATTTTTACAGAATATGATATCTTAATTGAAACACCAACTAATTTTAATACATTATTCATTCTTTACTTGAATTTACTCATTAGACAAATGAGCTTTGTGAGAAGTTCTTGCAGTAGGTATGAGCTGCTTTTGAGAAACCATTAAATACCTTGAAATGTTCAACACAAGACTACAACCACTTTTTTAGACATGTTCTTTCTCTTTCTTTCTTAGAAAAAAATGGAGGGAGTACTTTAAGCACAAGTTTAAGACCCTTAAATCAGACCTACATAATCAGGGTAGGGCATGTTCATTCCANCTGTTCTTTCTCTCTTTCTTAGAAAAAAAATGAAGGGGGTACCTTAAGCATGAGTTTAAGACCCTTAAATCAGTTCTACAGAATCAGGGTAGGGCATGTTCATTCCAACTCAACATTGTATGGGATGCAGGACTGTGGAGAGGCATATGGTAAGAAAATATAATTACAGTTAGAGAAGCACATCCACCCGCAGCCTGTCAGTGCAGTAGGAAAGACCTCATTCCACCCACACATAGCAGTTTTCACAAGTGAATTCTGATTTTTCACAAGTGAACCTTCTGGATGCTCCCACAGCTCTCAAGGCTGCCCCTAACAGCAGCAGGTCCCAGAATCCCTGCAGCAGTGCCAAGCCACCCTACAAATCAGTTCTCATCTCCACATTTGTGCTACGTCTTCAAGACAGCTCAGAAAAGAAGCCACCCCACAAACAGTGTCTCTGCCTACCACCCCTTCCCCTCAGATTCTTCACCTCTCCTCACAGCTCAGCCTGGGAATTACAATTCTCAGCTCCAGCAGACACTGGTTAGGAAAATACTCAGTTCAGCAGGGAAGCCATAGGCCTGTAGGACTGACTCCTTTAATTCTGACTCCTTTAATACCGTGTCTGGATTCCGAGACACCTCTCATGCAAACGCCAGACAGTGACAATGTCTGGGCAATGGATCTATTGTGTGAGCTGTCAAGATGTTTATGTCTCGAATTTGAGTTAGGAGCAATTAAAATCTCCAAAGCAGAAACCACAATAAAGCATCAGTCACTGCAAAGTCAAAAACTTCCAACATTGCTTTCCCTGTGTGGCAGCTGAAAGGTAAGAACTTTGGGTGTGGCAGTCAGGATGACATCATTACTGGAAGAAATAAAAGAATGATTTATTTCTCCCTTCCAGGACCTGGTGGCACTTACCTGTCCTGTAGGCAGATGTTTCACTGCTGAGCTACAGAGCTTTTAAAAGAGCAATGGCATCATTTTACAGGCAAGGGCGCCAAGTATTTGGTATGTCCTGACATTTTAAATCCACATATGAAACCAAAACCACTCAATTTACTGTCTTCATGAGAACTTGCCACAGGCACAACTACTTTACATAACCAGTCACTACTGGAAAATAAAGAAAGAGAAACAGCATCAAAGAGTTAGGAAGTTCCTTACTTGAGGATATTCTGAGCTGTGCCACTGTTGTCTGCAGCACTTCAGGTCAGGAGAGTGTAAGCAAATACCACATCACAGAGCCCAAAGCCACCAAAAGCCTCACCACTCTGCAGTGCTCCACTTGTAGCCCATAAACCCAACAGGAACTAAACAGCCCAGGGAAGGTTCTTGTTGGTGTACAAAAACAACAGTGCTGACATGAGTAAATAGGATGTTATTATTACCACAGGAAACCTGTACCCATCGCTCCTTCCTCTGCAAAGGATTTGCCAGCCTGTTAAATGTTTAGAAAGCCCCAAGATTTTGCATCATTTGAGACTCACTCCTAAAGTTGAATTTGCTTCCAGGCTCTGGAAAGAGAAGCAGGATGGTGGAAGAACAGAAACGTTGCAATGTGTAAGCCAGGGGAAGGATGGGCTCAGCAAGGCCCTCTGGGCATGTATGGATGCACACGCACACACAGAGCTGTGAAACTAAAGCATGGTTTGGTACAGCTGGTTAACACCAAAGCTGTTGGCTTGCAGAATGTGTCAGGACTTTCCCTGCCACAGGGAACACTGCTTCCAAACTAAGAGTATTTTCCACCCCTTTGCCTCTGAGGGACGATGCAACATCAGGAGCTCATTTTGGACGTGCCAAAACTGACAAGCCATGAGGAGCATACTTGGAGATACCAGCAGCTCAGTGGCCCAGAGCAGGACACACCTCCTTCCCCAGTCACTTGCAATTTATTTGTTTGGCTCTTGGGAAGAATGCCCAGATAGTCAGGAATCATGAGACTACTTAAAATCCAGCCAGGATAAAAATCCAACCTCTTCCTGATACTTCTAGGCAGGACAGCCGCCTGCTTGAGGTTTTCAGCTTTTGTTTCTCTTCCTTTCAGCTTCAAATTGCCTCCTTCTTTAGGATGCAAATAATGCCACTACCGATCTCTCCAGCAAGGGAAAACAAAGCCCAGCACAAACACAAAGCCATTTACTCCTTACACCTTTGATGCAAAACATGCTGAATACTTAATAATGCCTTAGCTGGGGCATTTTTACCTTTGCTTCTTCATGCTGCTTTAGTACAGAATTATCACCTCAGCCTGGACACCAAGCACTCTCAGCTGTGTATTTTGGCTTGGAAATACAATGCACTCTTTGTTTAAAGGGGGTTTATCTTCCTCTTTGGAAGAAAAACTTTATTAGAGACAATTCTAAAAAGAAGCTGTCAGCTGGCCTTTCTGATAGAAATTTATTTAAGCTCCTGAAGGTTTTTTGCCTTTTCAGGATGACATGAGTTGCAGCAATCTTTTGGTTATCAGGGCAGTACTTTGACTTCTTAGGAAGAAAAACATCCAAATCCCTCATCAATCACCCTTCTCACTTGGCTCCAAAAGCGCTGGTGACCAGCCCCCACGCAGCACATGAATGAGTGAGAAGGAGCACTGCCATATTACTAATGCTCTTACAAAACAGATAAGCAGGAACTTCTCACCAGTGTGGTTTCTGTACCGGATCAGTGACAGAGGCAGCACAACAACACTTTATTCTTCAGCAGCCAGCCTACAGACACAGCTGAGCTGAACCTGAGTCAGCAGGAAGCCTGCAGCTGGAATCTGAATTCAGCTAACTACAGCTAGACCCAAACAGAATTTCCACATCTCCATGTTTTGGGCATAGCCACGCCTAAGAGGCAAGGGTAGGACTTGGATCTTGGCTATCAGAGTGCAGGCAGTTTCTTGGATCTGGCACTGGGCCGAATTTTTCCCCTCTGGTGTTGAGCAAAGGAACTCTAAGCTCGTCCTGCACTTGACCTCCTCGGTAAGGTTAGGAAAACACTTCTATCTTTCCTCGGGGCCTGGCTGGAGGGAGCAGAGCAAACCCTGATGAAAAAGCACCATCACCACTATCAAACACGACTGCTGGTCTTTACAGGGCTAGCTTCCTGTTCAAAAACTAACCATTTCAGCCCAGCAGTGCAACACACCCCTGGTATAGCACGTGCAAGTAGTTCTTATGTTTGCCTCTCAGAAATGATGGAAAAGCAGGAAGCACTGAGGAATCCCAGTTCCAGTGTTTTGACATTATCAGGGAAGGACAAATAGATGGAGAGCAGGCAGCACTGGGACAAACTCCAGCCATCACTGGTGATGTGCAAGTGACAGTGCCCAACCAGAGAAATGCAAGACTTGCTTCTGGATTTAGAGCACGGCCCAGCTGGGCCATGGGCACTGGGCCCTGGCACTCTGGCAAAGCTGCTTTTACCCTGGAGCAGCAACAAAAGTGCTCAGCTCCTGCAGCAGACACAGTCCCAGCACTGGGCAACAGTGCTCTGAGCCCTGCTGGTGCCACTTGGACAGGCTGTGCCAGCCCTAAGACCTCAGAGTGTGGGACTGCATACAAGAACTGCCATGCCACCTACAGGACAAGAGAACCCTCCTGATTTTAGTTTTAATACACTTAATTTTAGTACTACTACAATTTAGTTTTAGTAGTACTGTTCTGTGCCAGCATGAGCATGGGCCAGCCATCAGGAGTGCCACTATTTTGCAACTTGGATGCATTTCACAACTGATACCAACAGCAAAGAGGAATGTAAATCTGTCTTTCGTTTGCCTGACTGCCAAGTTAGATAAGCAAAGCAAGAAACTGGTAAGAAGTAATTAAAAAAAGAATTCAAAGAGACAGCTTTATGGACACAGGTGGCCCCTAACAGCAGCATTCCCTCTGCCTTTCAGGCCATATGAGTAGGTAAGAACTCCCTTTCTAGACTGGTAAGCACCAGCAATATCTGCACTGCTTTCTGGAATAAACAGAAGCTGTAAAGATGCTTCAGTGTGAAGTTTAAATACTGGATCAAAGTGGCCCATAAGAAATTACACGTCCAAAGAACAGCACTTCAGGAGCTCCCTGCTTAGGTAAAACAAGGGTACAGATGCAACAGCCAGGATGGCACTCAAGGAGCTGCTAAGGAACAATTCAGTGCACTGGACAATTTACTGTCAAGGGAATTCTCACAGCTGGTATTCCCCAGAATGACTTCAGTGGAGCCTGCTCACCCTCTCAGACTCTGAACATTCATCATAAAAAGACCCAAAGCATTTCTAGAGAAAGGGATACAAAGACGAATCTTCACAGCTTCATGCTCATGTGCTCTGAGCAACTCTGTGTCAATATTTGACAGCTTTTCCAGAAGATGAAAGTGAATTTTCAACAGGCTCCTCTCCTCCTCAACATCCAGTGTATCAGAGATGTAAAGGTCTCTTACTCTCCTCACTTTTATGAAAGAGCTGTGCACCAGCACAGACAGCCAGAGCTGATCCCCAGAAGGAAAGTCTGACACAGATCCTTTGATTCCCTTCTCCCACTGTGCTGCAACCTCTATTCCCACCACAACAGTTAAACTGATGAAGCCAGTACAAAAATATTTTAAAAAAGAGATCAAGATAATCTTGAAGGAATCTCTTATGACAGGAGCCCAGAAATCCTCAAGAACCTTAAAAAGAAAGTTGTGCATCAAACCAGGCAGCCAAAAATGATAGTAACTCAAAGCAGCATTCATCACCCTGATCAAAGCTGTTTGGCAGCAGCACCTCATACACTGTGAGCATAAAAAAAAGCATCATCTCTTTTAAATACCTTTCACAATGATAAAGAGCTAAGAAAATACTCCCTCTCAAGGAAACGCTGCAGGAGCCATTTAGGAACTGCGTCAGGAAAACTGCAAATAGATGCCTGCAGGGGTAGACATTTCCTAGTGCCAGGCACACAGGAGATGCCTCAGCATGTTGCTTCTTCCACTCAACACCTACTGGCTCTCTTCGCTGTAGGTTACAAGCACAGTGAAAAAATGTCTGTTCTTCTGGGACAAAACACATGACTGTGCATGAAACAAAGCAAAACAATTTCACTTTCAGTTCTACCTTAGGAGGAACAGGTTGATGTTGAAACACAGGAAGAGCTTACAAACCCCAAATAAAGCAACTGCTGATCTAAGTGGATTTGTTTTGTGTGGCTGTCAATTTAAAGTATTACAGCAATTACTCTGAACAACCAGAAGCTACACTTACCAAGGAACGGATGTCTCCTTTAAAGATGAAGGAAATAGCCCAAAATATTTGAGAGACTTGGGTATTACCCATTCTATAAACAGCAATAAGAGCACCACAAACTAGCCAAAGGTCACAGCCACAGCATTTACCAGGAAACAGAGCAGGTTTGCAGACATTTCAACAAAAATCCAACATCCACGTGTGCCAACATCCAGTGCACACACTGACCAATTCCCCTGCTCATACTTCAGGGAAGCTGAATAAAAGCTCTGAGAGATTAAAGGAAAGTGAGGAGCAAGCTGCTGAGGTAGGAGGAGTTTAAAGCCACAATGACACTGTCCTCTCGTGGGTGAAAGAGCAGAATTCCCATCTTGCATGAAGGGGTACAGCCCTTTCCTCATGTCTGCCAGCAAGGCCAGTCCAGCCAAAGCCCACCAGGGCCAAGCAGCACCTCCAAGCAGTGCCAAGGTGGCGCAAAGAGACGGGGAAAGCAACAGACTGGATCATGAGCAGAAGTCACCAAGTGCCCAAGGCAGTGCTGACAATGCTCCCAGCCATGGGGCCACTCAAGAGGAGGGGGCTGAAGGATTCTTGGAGCCAAGGAGGGTGTGAAAGAGACATCAACACAGCTCTGCACTGAGCAACTGCTTCAGAAAGCACCCCGGAGGCAATCCCTGAGTCTCATGCAGGTGCAAGGAGGTGCCTTATCCACACCACTGGCAGCTCCAGAGAGTCCTGTTCTCTTGCCATATAGATGGGGTAACAGCAGAATGTCAGGACATGGTTCACTACACACAGCTGGTACAAATCAAGGCAATCACAGAAGCTTAACAGATTGCTACCAAACCTAAAGAATGACATTGGACATCGTGTGACTCAACATTTATTTGTACATTTTACCCCTCATTTCCCTACATCCTTCCTATCTTTTCTGGGTCAAAAAAAAATCAGACTTGTAAAATCTCTGAGGAAGGGACCACCTATGCACACACCGTAATCATGACTGATAAATTTTAACTAAAGCTAAACTCAGCCCCTGCAACCTCCTCCAACCCCAAGCAAAGCCATCCAAAACTAAAAGGGGCTCAGACTTATAAGAGTTTTGCACCTTTGGCTAAGTCACGAGCTCCATTCACTAATTAGAAATACTTTCATGTACTTGGCTTTGCACAGCACACAGATATGCAGGTAATTGCAGCCCCCAAAATTCTGTAATCTGACACAGATAAAAAGCCACAGCATGCCAAGAAAAAAAAGGAGAAGGTGACTCCTTGAGAAAAAAACAACTCCAAAAAACCAACCCTAGTAAATTCTGCTCTTTCACTCATCCAGGAACTGCTAAGCAGTGAAAATGAAACCTGCCCATCTGCACTCAATTCCCCTCAGCAGAGAAACCGCAGACCAGGCTGGCTCTTTCCTGCTGGGGAGTTCATAGCCAGAGGCCAAAGGAGCTTCCTTATCAAGGAACCAACACCTCGATGCTGCTCCTCCAGTCACACCAGCAGCCCCTGCACCAGGCACAGAAACCTGTTCAGAGTTATTAGAGACACTCCCTTCGCCCCCATCCGATGACTTGCAAGCACCAGACTGTTCCAGGAAGGTCTCCAAAGGTGACAGTCAGTAGATTTATGTGTCTGCCTGCCTCTACTCTAAACATTTTCATTCTATTACAGTAAAAAAAACAAACTCTGTTTGATCTGTCTGCTCTTCTGACTCCTGCTGAGTGTGGATGACTCCTGTCATCCTATTACACAGGAAAAACATCATACAGGGAAACATGGCATAAAAGACCTTGGGTGAGAGCGGTCAGTGACTACACACCCTTCATACAATTCCCTAATTATATATCACAATTCTTACTGCTTTAGGATCCAACAGAAATAAAAAGCTACACTGAGCACCTTAACAAGGCCCTCACATTATCCAGAGGTGTAGAGCCCTGGTTCTGGGTTCAGACATGTCCAAATCCCAGGAACAGACTCCAGGTTTGCACAGGCAGCCCTGATGGAGTGTTGTGCTGCCTGTGCACAATGAGAAACTGAGCTGAACTCAGTCTCAGCTGGCCTAATCTGGTTTTAAGAAATTGGGAGGGCAGGAACCCAACAAAACCACCTAACCAAAAATCAGTCACATTTTTTCTTCCTAAATTCAGCAAATGTCACCAGATGCAAACAAGAAGGTGCTGACAAATCAGAAGGGGAGGTTTTTCACACCAGCCTTTCTTGGAACAGGGCAGCCTACCCACAAGGTTTACCATCACCTGTTACACTCTGCACATCCACAATGGAAGTCTTTTGCCTCAGCAGGTCCCTAAGCCCTGCCAGTTACCTCTAAGGAAAGACAACAGACCTAGAAAGGAAGGCAAGAAAATAGGAAGAGACAGGTTGCCGACATCCAAGCAAATAACAGGGTGCTACTTTTTATACAATGCACTCCCCCAGAGTTTTTGTGTAACACTAGTGGCACAGAAAAGATCTCCAGGAGTACGTGTTGCAAAGTTATCCTAAAGAAGACACTGAACAGCACTAAACTCGTGTAAAGAGGTTACAAAGGAGAGGAAAAAAAAACCCCACACAGAAACCCCCTTCTTTTTAAATAACACCTTTTAAGATGTTACGCTTCCACAGGCAGGTGAAAACAGTTTCACTCTGATTAGTGACAAAAAGTTATAACAGAACAAAACCCACTCTTCCCCACAGGTGGACTTTTACAAAAAGTCCTTTACAAAAAAAACACAAACCAAAACAAACACTTCAAAAATAATTTCCTGTCGGGGAACCACTTTGCTCCTTCCTCCACCAAACACTTTAACCGTTTTGAACAGATGACAAGTATCCATCCCATGACAAGATTATGGCCCAGATACTCCAAGAGACATACAGAAAAGTTTCCTGTTTCTGAAATAAGCATTGACTTTCTGAATGGAGACTTTAGTGATTTAGATAACTGAGGCACTATAGCTTTTTTTAAAAATTAAAGTTATAAAATATTGTCATTTAAAAGAAGAAAAGAACATCTTCCCCCCTCCCTTTACGAAACCCACCAGTTTTAGACCACTGTCACTCCAAGGTACAGAGACCGTCAGCAGAGCATGTAACTTACAGAAACACTCTTCTAAGGAAGGAGACCTGCTCACTCCGTTCTTTTCCACTTCACACATTACCCAGTCTCCTGTTCCAGCCTTCGCTCACCCGGAATCCAACACGTCCCGTGTGTCACGGGAAACAAAGGCGCTCATCACCTCAAGAGGCAGCCACAGACACATACAGCCTCGGGGAAGGCAAGGAGCGGGGAGAAAAGCTCACACTGAACTGACTCATCTGTATCAATCACCTGCTCTTCCTAAAAATGTTAGCGCTATTATTAGAAATCCTTCCTTGCCTTGCTTTCTTGCTGGAGCTGCCACTCACACATCCCTCTGTTGCTGCAAGGCTGAGGCAAGAGCGCGTCCCTCTGGAGTGGCCACTACAGGATTAATTCCTTCCTCTGCCCTGCCAATACCGCCCATGCCTGACAACTCTCACCGCAAACTCAGGGCGAGATGCTGCACTTCATCACGCAGCCCAGAGGCAAAGAGAACTTTTAGGGGCTTTATGAAATATCTGAAGCTGAGCGGGAGGGAGGCCGGTCCGCGACAGAAGCAGGGACGAGGGGGAGGCGCGGAGCGGCTCGATCCTCCGGGGGAAGCAGCGGAGGGGCCGGAGCCGATGGCAGAGCGGGGGAGTGACTCCCTGCACGGCCGAGGAGGGACGAGCGGGACAGCGGCAGCGACTGAGCAGCAAACAGAGCAAAGGAAGAAACAACCGCACCGTTGAAAGGCAAGGCCGGCTTCGGCGGGCTGAAGGAAACCGGGAGATCGGCCGGCAGGCAGAGGAGTTTCCAGCACCCAGAAGAGAAAGCAGAACGCGCACACGGACCTCCGTGGGGTCACTTCGCCCCCCAGGCTTGGGGGACTGCAGCCGCAGCCGGCACCTCCGGCCCCAGCGCTGATGCCCCGCGGCCCAGGAGCCAGCGCGCCCGATACCGCCACAGCCCCGGCGCTTCCCGGGCGGGCCCGCGCACCG